>PVJC01050500.1:0-11792 GCA_004026665.1 Murina feae | reverse complement strand
AGATGCGGCTGGGGGCAGGTCCCCAGTGGCCACACACACACATACACACACACACACACACACACAAAAGGCGCCTGGCAGACTGGGGCCATCATAGGACATCCACTGAGGGGTCCCAGACTGTGAGAGGGCACAGGCCGGGCTGAGGGACTCCCTCCACCCCGAGTGCACAAATTTTTGTGCACCGGGCCCCTAGTACAGAATAAAACAATTGCCAACTCACAATTCAACACCAAAAAAACCCAAAAGAAGCAAAAGAAAAACATATCCCAAGAAACTAGAAATACCAATCTGAAAGGATATATGCACCCCTATGTTCATAGCAGCACAATTTATAATAGCTAATATTTGGAAACAGCCTAAGTGCCCATCAGCAGATGAATGGATTAAAAAACTGGTACAGTCCTGACCAGTTTGGCTCAGTGGATAGAGCATCGGCCTGCAGACTCAAAGGTCCCAGGTTCGATTCCAATCAAGGGGATGTACCTTGGTTGTGAGCACATCTCCAGTAGGGGGTGTGCAAGCAGCAGCTGATTGATGTTTCTCATCGATGTTTCTAACTCTCTATCCCTCTCCCTTCCTCTCTAAAAAATCATCAATAAAATACAAAAAAAACAAACAAACTGTGGTACATCTACACAATGGAATACTATGCTGCTGTAAAAAGGAACTTCTGCCATTTGCAACAGCATGGATGGACCTGGAGAGCATTATGCTAAGTGAAAAGTGAGTTGGAGAAAGATAAATATCACATGATCTCATTCATTCGTGGAATATAATAAGCAACATAAACTGATGGAACAAAAACAGAGCCAGAGAATCATTAATCAGACTGTTAAACCTCAGAGTGAAGGCAGGGAAGGCTGGGGAGAAGGGGGAGAGATCAACCAAAGGACTTGCCAGAGTTGTATGTAGGCTTGATCCCCAGTGGGGATCACTGATTCTCATCATGGATATTCCTCTCTCCCCCTTCCTCTTTGAAGTCAAAAGAAATATGTTTTTAAATGGGCAAAGGAATTGAAAAAGACATTTTCCCAAGAGGGCACACAGATGGACAACAGAAATGAAAAGATCCTCAGTATCACTAATCAGGGAAACATAAATTAAAACCACATTGAGATATCACCCCAGACCTGTCAGAATATCATCAATAAATCAATAAACAAATACTTGTGAGGACGTGGAGAAAAGGAGTCCTCGTGCACTGCTGGTGGAATTGCAAATCGGTGCAGCCACTATGGAAAACTGTGGAGGTTTCTCAAAGAAATTAAAACTAGAACTGCTCTATGACCCAGCAACTTGACTTCTGGGCATTTATCTGAAGAAATCCAAAACACTAATTCAAAAAGATACATGCATCCCTTTGTTCATTGCGCTGGTATTTACAATAGCCAACATATGGAAACAGCACAAGTCTCTATCAATAGACTGATAAAAAAGATGTGGTTCATATGTACAAAGGAAAATTGCTCAGCCATAAAAAGAATTTAAGTCTTAGCATTTTTGACAACCTGGATGGACCTAGAAGTTAATATGTTGAATGAGATAAGTCAAACACAGAAAGACAAATTCCATAAAATGTCACTTATACATGGAATCTAAAAAGCAAAGTAAGTGAACAAAAGCAAACTCATAGACACAAAGCACAAACTGGTGGTTGCCAGATGATGGGGGGCTGGAGGATGGATGAAAAGGTGAAGAGGTTAAGAAGTACACATTGCCAGCTATAAAAACAGGGAACACAAATTACAGCATAGCAAAAAGTGTCAATATTGCAGTAACTATGAATGGTCTCAGACTGGCACTAGACATACCAGGATGATCATTGTAATATCATCACTATGCTATGCATGTGAAACTAATATTGCATCTATCAACTATTTGAAAATGTAAAAACATTTTGAAATAGAACATTTCACATTGCACATAGAATCTAACTCGAGGTAGAAAAATACATAATTCTTCAGGTTTCTTCACAAATTGTGATAAACCTCTCTACTAAGAAAAAAAAAACAGAACACCCTGAAGGGGATTCTGAGCAATTTTAATTCTTAGTAACCTCCTTAAATGTTAAATACATTCAAAATTATAGAAATAAAGCATCTACCACATAGAATACATCTAGGAGAGCAATTGAACGGTTAAACAAAAATAGACTAGCTCTGGCCAGTTCGGCTCAGTGGTTGGAGCGTTGGCCTGCAGACCTCACGGCTGCAGTTTGATTCCTGGTCAGGGCACATGCTCGAGGGGCAGTCTCAGTCCCCAGTGTGGGGCGTGCAGGAGGCAGCTGATCCATGTTTCTCACAGTGATGTTTCTCTCCCTTCTAAGTCAATTAAAAATCTTAGGGGAAAAGGACTTCGTACAAGAGAAAAAGGTGCCACGAATATTTTTAATTAGGCCTTAATAAGCTAAAGCGAAACTGAAGTTCCCTTTATTCAACTACAAGGAAGACAGTCTCTATTTGCAATGAGTTATGAACGTATGTCTAAACTTTGAGAACTGAATTATGTCAACTTGCCGGTAATTCTGACATGTGGATCAGACCATTGGTGAATTTCAAGCAATCATCAGTTTCAGAGCTCAAACCAGAACAGGAGAGGGGTTAACAGAGACTCCGGTAGCTTTTAGAGATGTAAAATATTTTATTTGTAAATGGTGATCTTCTAAATCTGTGTCCACAAATTCCAAAACCCATAACACTCTGTATACTTCAAAAAATTCAATTTTTCCAACATTAGATACTATTATACAGAACCAAAAACAAAACAAAACCCGGTAGGACAAATACTGGTAGGATGTCAGAATATTGTGCAAGAGAAGAAAAATATTCAAGAAACAAATTTCATACAGCTACTTATCAAGAGAAAAATATATACAATTGATTTATTCTGTAAGATAAAAATACATCATGCCATATACATTACAAGTTCAGAACTGCATCACTGAATATACCAACAGCTTACAGTCCACTGGAATTGTGCACACAAAACTTCATTTTATGCTCAGCCTGTGAAGTGTCAGTACCAGAATTTTAAGTACAAAATAAAAAGCTAACCCGGTTCAAAATGCTGATTAAGTTCCTACGAGCAAACACAAAACAGTGTTTTTATTAAAGAAATGTAAACAACAGATCATACGAACACATTTAAAATCACATCTTCCAAACCCTTTGCCGGAGTCCTGCCGCCCGTGATCACATGTCCTTTTTTTTTTTTTTCCTTTTTCAAATTTTTGTGTTAAATAGAAGGCTAGAGTTAGATCAGAGTTCCTGCTACATGATCCTAGTACGTTTAAATGATTCTTTGTGGCTTGAAACAGAGTTCTAATCAAAACTACTTTTGCTGAAGAAAAGTCAGCGTCTATGTGGGTGTCTTTTTAAGCAGTTATTCACAGTTATCACAAATTGTAAGCACAAAAAAACCTGACTGAAGAAGTAGGGATGCAACAATATAATATGAAAAATTTAGTTTAAATTACCAAAACAGCTATAAAAGTTGTAGTCATGGCATACACTCTGTTCTATCAGAGGGTGTATAAAACATTAAGTACTAATTGACCGTGGTTTCCAAAAAACTCCAAACACTCTAGGTTGAAATTTTGGTTATTACATAATTATAATGGCATATTTATAACACAAAATTATATTGTACCATCCCTATGAACATTTTATAAGCACCCGAGCTGCTGCAGAGCCTGGTAGCATTTGGTCAATAACTATTTTTTATATTGTATTTTTTCTCAAAATATTTACATATTTGTACAAAGTAACAGGGTCTGTTAGTTCTGCAGGTAACAGCAGCAGCTTGGCTTTCTTCTAACTTTTATTTAAAAATAGCTTCATTCACTTATTCAATAATAAATACAAAAAGTTTCTCTTATTTTACAGAAATCAAAAACTACAATAAACTGACTCATGGAATCAAGTATTTAAATGTATTTTAGTGCAAGTTATTATCCCTTAGCTCTACCCCTAAGGAAGCCATTTCAGTACATTCCTTGTTCAGTGGTGTCTACTTTATTTAAAAAACTTTAAATTAGAGGGCCTGCCCCTTTTCAGATAAGGCCGTGGCCAGCACTTGGACATGTCCCTTCGCTGGTGATTTCAGTCTTACATTCATAGGAAGGCCCTTGCCCTGGGGCAGGGCAGCCATCGGCTCTGTGCCCCAGTAAAAGTTTCTCCTTAGTGAGACTAAAACAACAAAACAAAACAACACCCACCCACAAGAAGAAAAAAGAAGGAAAGAAAAAGAAAAAAGTGCTGGACCATCTGTACTTCTGTAACCTCAGCCACTGGAGGAGCGTTGCTGAGTCCGCCTGCTCTGGGGCCGCTTTGCCCTCAGGGCTGAGGAAATCAGACTCCCAGAAGCTAGATTTCAGTCATAAACAGAAAATAAAAATATCTCTCTGCTGCCAAATCCAAACGGTGTGTTGAGTCGCTTCTTCCAGGGACACGCCGCCGCCGGGACAGCAAGGAATGCACTCAGTTCATCCACTTGCGGCAGTTCACAGCTCCACAGTGACAGGGGATCTTGTGCTGGTCATCTTCAAAGTCAAACTTATAGTCATAGCACAGCTGCCCACGGCAAAGACACAGCGTCAGGGGGCTGGGAAGCGAAGGAGAAAGGGCCCTCCCTCCACCTGCCCAGGCTCACAACCAGCAAACACAACCAGCTACGGGAAGACCTGCTTTGCTGAGGTTCTGTGGGGCCTGGGAGGGGTGACAGTAAAGAAACAAGCCTGGCCTAGCCAGTCTGGCTCAGTGGTAGAGCCCTCGGACTGCAGGGTCTCAGGTTCAATTCCAGTCAAGGGCATGTACTTTGGTTGCAGGCTCCATCCCCAACCCTGGGAGGCAGCCAATGTACGTCTCACTCTCCCACTGCAGTCTCGCTCTCTCAGTGGAAAAGCATCCTTGGGTGAGGACTAACCACAAAAACAAGCCTGCACTGTTCACCTGGGACCCCCAAGGGACCGAGGCAACCGGGAGGCACTACTTTCAGGCCGAGCCAGAGCTGCGCACGGGCAGGGCAGCTGGAGGAGGAGCATCTCCACTTCTCGCCACGCTGGCCCCGAGCCCAGGCTCCTCTGCCCCTCACTGGCTGATGGGGTGGGGCACGCTGAGAGATGAATCGCCCTCTTCTCCCCCATTGTTCATCAGTGTTTCAGAGATGTCTTTCTACAGGCGTCACCAAATCATTAACTTCTCAGGCCAAGCCTGTTGTCTGCACAATTCCCATGGCACAACCCGCTGGACCCCAACACTGCCAAACCCGGGAGGAACCAACTCTCACTGGCGCCATGCTGCACTTCACTCCCTTAGCTCCTCATCAAGTTACTTCAAGATGTGCAAAAAAGGCCTTGGTTCAGTTCTTGATTTAACAAAGGGAATTCCAAAAAGATGACCGAGACAAGCAAAATATCATAGCTCTGTCCACAAAGGGCTGGGGCTCCAACACACACAAGGCCCCTTCGCACCCAAATGGGAGGGCGCCTACCGGGCCCATGCGCTCAGCAGGAGCTTTCCAGCTCTGGAGCTGCCGTGATGCGTGATCACATTAGTGAATGACACAGCGGGGGAATGCAAATGAGGCGATTAAGACTCATAATCTTAAGTCATCTGTGAGACCAAAGAAA
The DNA here is from genome assembly GCA_004026665.1 of Murina feae. Classification (NCBI taxonomy): domain Eukaryota; kingdom Metazoa; phylum Chordata; class Mammalia; order Chiroptera; family Vespertilionidae; genus Murina; species Murina feae. The sequence goes on along the minus strand of PVJC01050500.1, from coordinate 6,160 downwards.
CGTCAAGGTCAGCATCTAGCATTCTGAAGAAAAAATAATAAAGCACCTAAATGTTTTGAAAATCTGTTGATGTGAAAACCTGTTAAGCTTGTTCTCCTCATATCTGGGAATACAATGACCTGGAATGGAGGGCACCCCAACCCTGCTCCCTATAGCCTTGTGGTGGCCTCACACGAGCCCACGGTCCTGAGACCACAAGAGGCAACGATGCCATGATTTGCTTTGCAGGCTTTTAATTGTTAAAGAAAGGAATCCTGCCAAACCGTGAGCAGAGTAAGAGGGGAAGGAAGAGTCCCAGACAGAGGAAATGACGACACACTAATGATGGGGGACAAAGGAGGGACGAGGAGAGGGGCGGGAAGGACTCAGTGCTGCTGTGTGGGACGCTGGACAAAGACGACAGGGTCGTGAAACGGGACTACCCTGAAAGGGCTGCGTCTAGAATGAAGAACTGGGAAACCACGGGACATGTTACCTATACAGCGTGGAAACCACACCCCAGGATCCGCACACAGCCAAGCTCCCACACGCTTACCTCTTCTCCTTTCTGGATTCTCCGGTTGGAGCTGATGATAATTTTGTGTCCTCTCTCAAAAGTCACCACCTCAGCCACACAGTTAGGTGCACATGAATGGTTGATGTATCTGCAAACCACCATTTCAGAAAACTATACATCAACTAGAAGAAGCTTTAAAAACTTGCAGCTCATAGGAAAAACATTTTCCTAATTACACTCCTACTTGCTCATCTACAGAACAAGAACCAATATAATTTTAAATAAAACTTTTGGGACGTATCTGCTCTCAACTGGTGCCCCCTGGGAGGCGACGACGACAGGGGCCCAGTGAAAGGAAAGGCCTTGATCGGACTTGAGTCTCACCTCGCAGGCCCTCCAGTGAGTGTGGCGTCGATCACGTGGTCGTTGTCCATGCGGAACATGTACACGCCGCGGTTCTGAAAGAGAAACAGCTCAAAGTCCTCGCTCCCGTCCTGCTCACACCAGGAAGCCTAAGCCGTCGGGACCTGAAAGGCCCCTGGTCACACTCCACAGATGTGACGGCAGCCGTTAGCTGGCACGTGCTGGGAACGGAAACTAACCAGTGGCGAGAGGCCTGGAGATGCAGCCAGGCTCACTCCTCCACACACGGCTCTGTAAGTGACAGCAGGACTGCAAGAGAAGACTAGTGGGAAGATGAGGAAAACACAAGCTCCAGGCAAGGCTTCTGTTCAAAACTGAACCCAGCGCAGTCAGCTCTGGCCCCGTCTCTGCTGCTTGTGGCACAAAGACAGAGAGGGAACGGCTGCGACACTTACCTGAGACTCATAAAGTTTCTCTTTCCTGTTTGCTACTTCATTTCGAATGATGGTCCCAATGTATTCAATGACCATGGTGTGCTTCTCGATGTCTCTAGCAGCATACAGGCCCAGCCCCTGCAGGAAAAAGTGTGTGAGTGTGTGTGTATCTCAAACACACTTCAATTCCTGGGTCAGCCCTGCATTCTCCTTCGTACAAAAGCTACGCTGAAGATGCTGCCTGCACTCAGGTGGTTTTTTCTGTTGAATGTGCTCTCTGCAACTTGAAGAACAGATCGCCGTACCTCTTACAGCTACGTTATCACCACCCTGCTTCCGTGTCTTGTTTGCGCTAAATCCTGAGGGTGAGGGCCTTACATAGTAGCTCTGCTGACCGACCGGCCACTTTGTCAGGCTTCTCGTCTTTCATGTACCTGCTGAGACCCACCAGCTAGACAGGCCTAATGGCTTCTGAGGTTTATCTTGTCCCTATTTCTAAAGGGACTAGACATATAATTTAACGACAGAGAAACAGTGCTAACTGTAGGGGATTATGAGCTTCTGTGTTCTCAGCAGAGCAGGCAGGCAGACTCCATGCTGCCTGGACTCCCCACACACCATCCTCCTCGGGCTGCCCGGGGGCACCCAGGACAGAGGCCTATGCAAGAGATTCTCCTGTGAAGTAAATTACTTTCTTGGGGGAAAAGAGTATGATTATCTGTTCAATTTCAGGTATGACTCAGGAGGTACACAAATCAGAACACAAAGCAGCACGGACAGCAGGACAGTTGGACTACATGGTGCTCCAACAACTGTTTATTCACTGGAAGAAAAGCAAATTGTCTAAAACATAAAAACAATCTAACGGATGACATATTACACAAAGTATAGTCTTAACCAAGACTAAAAAATTATGTGTGTGTGACTAAAAATTAAAACTTTTGTAAGAAAAAAAAAACAAGACAGCATACGTTCTGCTGGGCAAAGCCTGTTCTGCACTGGAAATACCTAATAGTAAGCGAGTCCTTAATAATAAAACAATGGACAAAAGATGACTATGCAATTCACAGGAGAGTACATCCCTATGGCAAACATGAAGAGTCACTCGTTCGAAAATAAAAAGCTTCTGCACAGCAAAAACCCACCATCAAAATACCAAGAGAGCCCGGGGGTGTGGGTCACAGTTCAATCCACGACGGGGCCCAGGCCCAGGTTGCGGGCTCGATCCCCACTGTGGGGTGAGCAGGAAGCAGTCAATCGATGATTCTCTCTCATTATTGATGTTTCTATCTCTCTAGCCCTCTCCCTTCCTCTCTGAAATAAATAAAAATATTTTAAAATAATAATAAATAACAAGAAAGCCCACTGCATGAGAGAACATATCTGCCAATGATACTTTTGATAAAGGGTTAAGCTCCAAAATATGTGGGGAACTCATACAACTTAACAGAAGGAAGACAACAATCCGATTAAAAAATGGGCAAAGGACCTAAATAGACACTTCTCCAAACAGGACATACAGAAGGCCAAGAGACATGAAAAAATGCTCAAAGTCTCTGATCATCCGAGAGATGCAAACTAAATTGACAATGAGTATCACCTCACACCTGTCAGAATGGCTATCATCAACAAATCAACCAACGACAAGTGCTGGAGAGGATGTGGAGAAAAAGGAACCCTTCTGCACTGCTGGTGGCAATGCAGACTGGTGCAGCCACTGTGGAGAACAGTGTGGAGTTTCCTTAAATTATTAAAAATGGAACTCCCATTTGACCCAGTCATTCCACTTTTAAGAATATATCCTAAGAAACCTAAAACTCATCAGAAAGAATACAAGCAATTCTATGTTCACAACAGTGCAATTTACAACAGCTAAGACTTGGAAACAGCCTAAGTGCCCATCAGCAGATGAGTGGATGAAAAAACTATAGTACATTCACACAATGGAATACTATTAGGCAATAAGAAAAGAACTCTTAGCATTTGAAACAGCAATAATTGACCTGGAGAGTATTATGCTAAGCAAAATAAGCCAGAGAACGATAAATATCACATGATCTCACTCATATGTGGAATCTAATGAACCAAATAAACTGATGATCAAATATAGACCCAGATTCATAGGAGCATGAACAGATTACTGAACCTCAGAGGGAAGGCAAGGGAGGGTGGGAAGAGACCAACCAATGAATTTGTATGCATATATGCATAACCTGTGGACACAATGGCGTGGTGAGGGCCGGGGAGTGAGGAGGAGGATGGGAGTGGGAGGAAGAGATTAATGGGGGGAAAAGGAGGACCTATGTAATACTTTCAACAATAAAGCTGCTCATTCATAATTAAAGTAATAATACCAGTCTATACTTAGCCGGCTGGCAAAATAATTAATAAATAAATAAATAAATAAATAAATAAATAAATAAATAAATAAATTGGCTGTAACATTTACTACAAATGGAAAAACAGTCTCAGTGGATGCAGGAAGAAACAACCAATCACAGCTACCAACACACAAGAGATACAAGATACTGATGATTACACTGGGAAAAGTTGTAAAGAAAATAAATGCTTGTCAGGAGTGGACTCATCAACACCATGGAGCATCATGGCCGTTGAAGAGAAGGAGACAGCCACCTCCATTGGTCTAGAGACTAAGGATTCGTGAAAAAGATGCCAAAGCGTGTAGCCCACCCACAGTCCCAGACGCTCACAGTGAAGCGGGGCTGCAGAGGGAGTAGCACCCAGCACCTGGGAGGCAGAATGGAGAAGGGCAAGAAGGCTTCGGGTTTGAGTTGACAGCCTGAAGGCACCAGGTAGCTGTGAAACCATCACGGTGATGGTGAGAGGAACGGTGGGGAGTGCTGAGCCGCTGGGAACACTTTAAACGGGACGTGGCTGGTCAGGCAGAGGGGAAGGGCTCCGCTGCCGGGAGCCGAGGGGAGCTCCTGTCCCAGGATCGGGGAAGGAAGGCTCTGTTCTTGTGGCAACAGCTGAAGGCAGACACTGCATTCAAATTGTAAAAACAAGACACCAGATAAAAGAGAAAAGCAGAAAGCGCACTCAGCTAACTTAGAAAAATTAGCAGCTTGACCCTCTGGCTGCGCTGAAGGCTCCAGAGCACGTTGTTGCTGCTGCTGGTCTGGGGTCCACGCCGAGATCCTGGGTCTCAGGGGTCAGGTATGTGCCCATAGGCGCAAACGGAGGAGTGTGGGATGTAGGAACTTGGAAAAGAATGCACGTGACAAATCCCTGAGACTGAAGGTCATCTTGCTCCAGGATGAAAGGGCTTATCAGTGTGGAATCAGTAAGACCTAACACAGCACATTTTTGTTAAATTCCCAAATATCTATATCTATATCTATATCTATATCTATATCTATATCTATATCTATAAAAGGCTAGTATGGAGGAGAAACCAAGATGGTGGCATAGGTGAACACCAGAATTGCGGCCGTGCACAACCATTTTAGAACACCAACGAAAAGAAAAAAACGGACACCACCCAGACCCACAGGAAGGCTGGCTGAGTGGAAATTCTACAACTAGAAAGAGACTGAGACGCAGAGGAGGTGCGGAAATAAAGTGCAGAGGTACGGAGATGCACGTGAAGGGGGCTCGCGGAAAGGAATGGCAGCATTTCGTACCAGAGGGAGGCACCAGCTCCCAACAGCTCTGAACTCCAGTTCCAGGCAAGTTGCTGGGAACTGAGGACCATACGGGGAGAAGCTAGACTGGCTGGCACTGTCAGGCACCGGGAGGAACTCCAGAGCGGCTTGAGACCCGGTGCCTCCTAGGGCAGGGCTGAGAAGCAGCCATAGCTGGTTGCTCTGCCCTGTAAACGCCCCAAGAGCCCACCCCAACCAAGCAGCACACGGAGGCTTTTGCATATAAAAGGCTGAATAGCCTCAGACAAAGGCTAAAATAGCACCTCCTTGGAGATACAAGTGTCAGCATACCCAAGGGTCTGAGTGGTACAATCCTAAATACAACTCAGATTCATAAGGGACACACTAGGGGCAGACTCCGTGAGCACCAAAGTCCCAATGAAACAACTCTTGCCCCATAAGGGTGTCTCCAGCACAGAAGTTCTCCCACTGTACACACAGCTGATTCACATAACCAAGTGACTTGGAAGTCATTTCCTCTCAGTGATCACCTAACACAGAAAGCCACTCTATCAACTCAAGGAGCAGCCAAAATGTGGAGACAAAGAAACAGATCACAAATGACAGAAAAGGAGGAAAGCAAACGACACGATATAAGGTTTTTCAAACCATGGTTATAAGGTTTTTCAAAAATTTTCTAGAAACTGCTGATAAACTTAGAGATACTCAATAAATCTAACGAGACCCTCGAGGTTACGAAAAAAGACCAACTAGAAATTAAGCATACACTGACTGAAATAAATATCATACAGAGATCCAACAACGGATTAGAGGAACATAAGAATCAAGTCAAAGAACTGAAATACAAAGAAGCAAAAAATACCCAAATGGATAAGCAAAAAGAAAAAAGAATCCAAAAATATGAAGACAGTGTAAGGAGCCGCTGGGACAACTTCAAGCGTACCAACATCAGAATAACAGGGGTGCCAGAAGAAGAGAGCGAGCAAGACATTAAAAACATATTTGGGAAGAAGCAAGATGGCGGCATAAGGTAAACACCGTAAATGCACCCGTGCACAACTATTTCAGAATAACCATGAAAAGAAAACACGGACACCACTCACACCCACAGGAAGGCTGGCTGAGTGAAAATCCTACAACTAGAAAGAAACAGACTCAGAGGAGTGGCGGAAGCAAAGTACAGAGGTACGGAGGCACGCGCATGGGGCTTGGGGAGAGGGCTGGCGCCAGAGGACACGGTT
>PVJC01050499.1:0-11769 GCA_004026665.1 Murina feae | reverse complement strand
TTCCTCTCCTTACTGTTCTGCTGTCAGGAGATGGGATGGAGAGAAAGTGATTGCGTTCCAGGACAAGGGTCCCTCTGTCCCTGGGAGGGGTGGGGCTTGTAGCACACCCCTCCCCACAGCCCTTCCCTTCCTCCTTCGTTCCCTGATGAAGTACTAGAGTCTGGTTTCTGGGGCTGTGATATGGCTTGGGATCCGGGCAGAAGCCTCTTAGTTCAGCTCCAATTAATTCTTCTATAAAATTCTGGGCTGCAACCCCGGTATTTTATAGCAAGAGAGTTCCTTGTGGAAAGCTGTGTGCCCTGAGGAATGAGACACTTATTCAGAGTGGAGGGGCTGAGGGAAACAGCGGTACCGTTTTCTTATGTTCCTGACGCACTGGGACAGTGGTTCCCAGAGTTGGTCCCTGGGCCCAGCAGCCCAGCAGCCCCAGGCAACTTGACAGCAATGCAGAATCTTGCGCCCCATCCCAGATATACTAACCAGAAACAACGGCAGGGCACCGGTAGTCTGTTTGAACATACCCTCCTGGTTTTCCTGATCCATGCTCAGGTTTGAGAATGGCTGATGTGGGAGAAGGAAGGGCGAGGGAGCACTAGGGAGCTGGGACCTTACATAGTGGATGGTTCAGGCACCCACAAGGGTCCCAGTCCCAGCAGAGGGTCCTTGAACCCTCATGAGTAAATTCACTTAGGCTGTGTCTTCATGACTCCAGGGCAGCATTCTCCTTCCCTGTGGCACATGAAAGCCACCTAGAGAGCACCTCAAAAATGTGCTTCCCCTAGCCCAGGCCCTGCCAAATGAATCAGAACCCCGGAATAGTGCCTAGACAGCCGTGTTTTTAAAAACTTCCGGATGATTCCAACCTGCACCCGAGTTTGAGATCTGCTAATGCACAAGGTGCTCTACTAAGAAAAAGTATGGTTTAGGTTACCTTTACACTAGTCACATAATTTTCTACTAGAAATTCATTTTGCCTATTTAAATTATAAAAGTTACATACTCACTATAGAAAAAGAAAATATCTTGGGAAATATAGAAACATTGAAGGAGAGAAGTTGTGTTCCAACTACCTGAAGATAGTTGTCAGTACCAGGTGTATTTTCTTTCATTCTTTTTCTTTTCAATGCACTGGTGGGAATTTTCTACAGCTTTGTGATTATCCTATATAATAAAGGTCTAATATGCAAATTGTGCCCTCAACCAGGAGTTCAGCCGGGAGTTCTACCAGGAGTTCGACCAAAGGATGGGACCAGCTGGCCAACTGCAGGAAGGGAGACCTGGGCTGGTGGTGGCGTCGGAAGTGGCAGGCAGGCAGCTGGGGGAAGGGAGGCCCCGGCCGGCAGCTAGCAGTCGGCAGCTGGCAGCTGCTAGGGACCTTACCTGTGCACAAATTTCGTGCACTGGGCCTCTAGTATTTAGTATAGCATTTCTGTCCATCTTTTAACTTCACATCTTGGGTAGCTCTGCATGTTGTTAGGATTGTAAGTACAGTTTTTAATATGCTCTTGAGGAAACATGACAAAGATACGGCTCTTCTCCATTTTCACAAGTACGTACCTAGGATGGTATTCAGGGTGTCCTATCTTTCTTCACAGTGTCCGCATTTCAAGCATATTGTGAATGGCAGAGCAGAACATTAACTCTCCTGCTCTTTTAATTTCTTCTTCCAGAATCCTAGCTTGCCTCAGTCTTTCCTCACACCACCCAGGTAGACAGATGCACTAGGTTGCAAGGGATAGATCTTGTTGCAGAAATTCAGAACAGGCCAGCACAGGACTCTCTCTCCAATGTTTCAGGACCCATTCTACTCGCCAGCTTCAGTGATTCTACTCGCCAGCTTCTCCTAAGCCCCAGACTGTGCGGTTCCATAGGATGTGCTATGACTTGTAAACATACACATACACAGAGCTATCCCGACCAGATCTCTGCCTCCATGCTTTGGGAAGAAAGAAAACAAATGAATAAGGCAAGAAAGAGAAGGAAGGAAGCTGAGGCAAAGGATAGGAGGGTAGGACAAATAGACCGATGTCTGGTGTGCTGAGGCAGTAATGCCACAACCAAGCCACGTGTCTCTCCACCCACTCTACTTTCAAGTCCCAGTGTGACCTTCCCAGAACGTCTTTCTTTGTTGCCATATATATATATATATATATATATATATATATATGCACTTTGTTGCACAGTAATATATACTGACTATATATAAATATATTTATATTTATGATATATTACTATATATTTATATGATGAAATATATCATATATTTTTATTATATATTATATATTTACATATACGTTTGCAGAAGTATATGTATATATTTTTCTCGACTGCTTCTACCTCTGCCTTAGCCGCTGGCTGGAAATCGAGGGCAGCGCTGCTGCTGCTGGTGAGCCGGTCCTTGTGGTGTCATGGATGCGCAGGTAATTCTGCCCCGTCTTCTTGCAGGACATTATGGGAAGGATGCTTACCGAAGTGGAGGAGCTGATCTCCATAACTTCATCTCATCCGGATTTGTCACGTTAGGAAGAGGACACACGAAGGGTACAGTGGAAACCATTTTTTACTAAAATACAGAGGTTGCCTAGGGACCCCCCGATCTGAAATGCGAAGACGGTGTGCGAGGCCAGAGGCCTGTCGGGACAGGAGTGTGTGGGGTGGTTCCCCTGCAGCTTGTTCTGGTGACGGGCGTGGCTCTGACAGGAGTGACTGTAGAGGGCAATAATAGACTGGCAAGCGACACCCACCCGCCCCACCGTGGTGCGGAGCAGGACACAGGCCGATGGCTCCGGTGGGAGACCACAGGCGGCAGCATTCGCAAAGCATTCGTTGTCTTCTTGGCTGTTACCCTCTTTTTTTTTTCAAAGCCACATTTTATAACCTGTTGTCCATGCTCTGTACCGTGGGTTTCGAAGCCAGCATGCATGTCGAGTCGCCACGTCCTCGGTGTGTCTCTGTAAACTCTGTGACGCGCACACCACGGTGGAGGTTCCAGACCTTCGAGCCGCAAGATGACAGCTAATGTAGCCTTTCTGCCAAGCTGCTTTAGGACCTCGCTGGCAGCGTGCAGAGCTTCTGTGCGGGGTCCGGCTCCTCGATTCTGTCTTTTGTTTAAGCCGAGTCCTGCTAGTGTTGTGAGCATTGTGCCACTTCAAGAGTACCTTCCCAACACCTGCGCACTGTCACAGATCACCTGTGAGCTTGTCGTAGGGATGGCGTATCCCTGTCTCCCTCTGAAATACATGTCTGTGTTAAGTGTGAGTGAACCAGGACTTTGCGATATTTTCTTACATTCCCTGCACCTACTTTTTAAATTCCCTTTGTGATGTCTGTTCATCCTGTAGAGAAAATAATCTGTATCTGTGTATGTATTTTCTGTTGTGTCTGTTTGTGTCTAAATAAAGTTTATTGAGGATACGGGTGGCATTTGTGGCTAATAAGAGTTGCAGAGTCAAATCGGGACCCGCTGGCTCCGGAAGCATAAAGGGGTTTCACTGTTAACCAGCGAGAGACACGATCCTGGTCGTCCCACATCAACTCAAACCTGGGCTGGCCCACCCCCATGCCATCTCCTTTGTGATGATTACCTGCCACTGTGACATAAATCACTCCACCAGGTAGCATTTTAAAAGAATAACAAACATTTATTAGCGCACATAGTTCCTGCGGTTCAGGGATTTGGGAGCAACTGAGCCGGCGCTCCTGCCTTGGGGTCTCCTAAGGTTGCAGTCGGGGTTTCTGCACTGCAGTAGTTTCCCACCCTTCCCCCCATTCCTTGTAGACGGTTCGCCTGGAAGCACCAATCAATCCATAGAACTCATGTTATATATACTTACGGCTTTGGGTTCACACATTCGTTCAACAAATATTTCATGAGGCTTGTATGTGCTAAGCAATCTTCAGAAGTAAGCCAAATAGAACCTGTTCTTATGGAGCTCATCATCCATTGGGGGAAGCAGGCAGAATTAGTTCTGGATGACAAGTGCAGGGAGGCAGGGAGTTGTGAGGCAGGGTGTCACAGTGGTCAGAGAAGGCCTCTCGGATGAGGTAGTGATCGAGCAGAGAGCGGCATCCCAGGCGGAGGCAACAGGGAGGCCCTGAGGTAGAAGCTTTCTCGCGGCATCAGGAAGCAGGAGGGAGGCCGTGTGAGCAGCAAGGGTCCAAGAGGCCGAGAGGAGAAGATGGGACCAGAGCCACAGGGGAGCAGATCATGCATTTATCAGGCTGTGGCTATAAGCCTGCTTTCAGATTAACTGAACCTCCGTCGGAGCAACGTAAAGCTCATTCTGTGTGTGGAGGCTTTGCTGTGGCTACTGCTCATCATCTCCTCATCTTACCTTGGCCTTACCCTGCCCAGCTGTACATGCATGGCCTGAACTCACTGTGTCCATTGCCTGTCCATGACCTCTACCAGGTCTTCTCCATTCTCTTCTACCCAAAGGCCTTCAAAACCTCCTCTTTCCAGGAATGTACCTTCCATGTATTTTCCTATTTAGACAGTAACCAAAGTTTCATGAGCAAAGAGACATGGCGGGGGGGAGGGGGGGGAATCCAAGGTGCAGAGGGGATTGCTTTGGGAATGAGGATTCTCTTCTCATGTCAGGGTCTCCTTAGTCCCCATGCAACCGAGATCTCTGGAAAAGGCTCAAGCTCCGTTCTCCCCTCCTGCACAGCCAACCAAGTTCAACTCTGAGCAGCACCTGGAAGCACACCATCCCATGTAAATACCCCTTGGGGAGGGACCACACAGGGACCTGGGACCCGGCTCCTGTCTTCGTCGTGGGAGTTTAATTCTATTCCATTCCATTTCTTCCTTATTCTTTTCTCTCAATTCCGGTCGCCGCCTTTTTCTGGTCCCTCTTCCTTTATTCTTTTTTTCTTCTTTTTTCCTACACTTGCCTCAGGCCTTCTAGTGACACATGGCCATTGTGTACACCCCTAATGGGGTAGCCAATAGGTGCTTTTGAAGTTAATACAATTGCCCCACCAACCCACCTCACGGAATTTAACGTACATTTCGAATGGGACTGATTTCCTGAGAACCGAGCATGGGTGGTCCCTGTTCTAAATAGCGTTGGTGGCCTTCACTGGGAGCTGGGATGTTCCATCACACGGGCCCCGGAGGCATTGCGGAGACGGGCGTGCACTCCAGCTTCCATGAGGACTCCTCCAACCTCCGAGAACTGCGGTCATCCCCATGTTCCAGGTGAAAAACCGAAACCCGAGTGGGTGAGTTCACTGGCCAGGCCAGCATCCAACAGTTAGCTCTGTTCCCTTCCAAATTCCGGAGGCTGTGTCCCAGCTCCTGGGGATCGTGCCTCCTGACAGTGGGGGGAGCCAAGGCAGAGTCTGGGCTGTGGCTCAGTGGAAACACACATTGGGGAGCATAGTGACCTGTGGCGTGACGAAAGGAGGCAGACCAAGAAGTAGAGCACCAACACCCTAGCTGTGGAGCCTCTCCTTGCGGAAAGGGGGCGCATGCCCCTGTAATAGTTTTTCAGCGTCTGTCTACACTGCAGAGGGCGTAGTCTACTTAGGCAGTGTGGTTAAAAATCTTTCAGGCAGGTGGGGTTTTTCCTTGAATCTGGTAGAAAGAGCCAGAAGTCTCTTTCCAGAAGCCCCTCAACATCAATAGTGCTAATCCCAGTGACCCCCCTAGTGAGTCCCAGGCCTGGGCCCTGGCAGCAAGCATGCACATGCTCACGGCAGCTGTCCTCTGTGCGCAGCTTGCAGTGGCTGTGACGTGCTAAGTTCTGCCCGCCTTCTGGCATTTTTCCCTGTTCACTGGGTCCTTTTCACCATCCCAGGGGCCAGGGAGAGGGGAGGTGGCAATGTTTGAGAAAGAGGGGGAGAGGAGATTTGTCTGCATGTGAGAGAGAAGGAAAAAGGGATCCCAAAGCCTTTGCTAAAAGGCAGGAGCTCCAAAGTGGTTGCCCCTTTTTAGGAGGCACATGCTGTGGCTCATGTAGGCATTCGTTTCCCATGAGCATCTGCTCTGTGCCAGGCGCTGAGGACACAGCGGACAGTAGGTCGTAGAAGTCAAGCAAGAAGCATGTTGGGATGGAGTTGACTACTGTGAAGCAAAATGAGGTGGGGGAAGGGGGGGAGGATTTGCAGTTTTTCAAAGAGCATCCAGAAGATTTTAGGAAAAGCTGACATTTGAGCAAAGTCAAAGGCAGTGAAGGATGGAGTCAGCTGGATTTCTGGGGAGGGTCTCCCAGGTCCAGGGGAGCAGGGATGCAGCGCCCACCCGGCCTGCGTGGGGACAGCTGCGAACCCGCAGCAGCGGAGCTGAGAGAACAGTAGGCTGAGGTCAGAGTGTGGCCTCTGGGGCCATTTAAGGATCTGATTTCCACTCTGGGCCACAGGAAACACAAAATGTTTTTCGCCTGAGGCATTAGACAGATGGAAGACTGTGGGAGGGATGGGGTTTAGACAGAAGTTGAGGACGAGGTCACTTCACTCTAGCTTCATATTAAGTTTTAGATGCTTAATAATCCACAGGGAAACGTCAAGTTCAGGGAGATGTCCTAGCTGGAATATAAACGTGGGAGTTTATGGGGCATGAAGCCAGGAGACCTGGCGACATCGGCTCGGGAGAGAGCGTCACTGTCCAGATAAGCAGAGGCTCCAGAAGGGAGCCCCAGGCACCTTAACAAGGAGAAGTTGGGGCGATGAGAAGGGACCTACAGCCGGGACTGCGAGTGAGAAAAGTGGCGGCGTGGTGTCTTGGAAATGATGTGAAAAACGAAAAAGTGTTTCCAAGGGAGAGAGTGAGCTATGGTACGCCATAGAGAGGCTCAGTGAGATGAGCCAGCATTGACCTCTGGGTGTAGCCTGGAGGTCATTGGTGACCTTGGCAAGAGCTGCCCTGGGTGGGAGTGCAGCAGCCTGCCCGGCTGAGGCAGGAGAGAAGAGAGGTGTCTAGGGTGGGCTTCTACATGGTCTGGGCACACTGAGTAGTGGGGAGGGGTGCTCACTGTGCCAGCCTTTCTATTGTGGGGTATGTTTGAAATGTTCATAATAAATAGCATAAAAAATGAGAGAATGGAAGAAGAGGGATAGGGGACTGCAGGTACAGTCTTGAGGGTTTTAGTGTAAAGGAGAGCAGAGAATGAGGGCAGCCGCTGGAAGGGACAGTGATGGGAAAGAGATGTGTTTGTTGTTAAGATGGGAGAAACCACAGCATATCTGTAAGTTCAGGGATGATCCAGGAAAGAAGGGAAAAGGGATCATGCCCTTTCTCCAGCCCCATTGCTAGTCCCAAGCCCATGCACCCCCTGGCGCATGCCCATCTCTCCCACAGCCATTTGGGCACTGCCATGGCTGTTGTGGCACAGGGTTTGAACTCAGGTTTTCTCTTCTAGAAAGGAAAGAACCAGTGCATGGGCTTCTACAGAAATGCAGGCTGCCGCCTCCATGCCGGGATCTGAGCAAGACCCACAGACCATCCTGTGGATATAGCAAGGAGACCCAGAGCCATTTGGCTAAAGAAACTCAGCTTAGATATTTTCACATTCTGGGGAACAAAGGGAGTGGCTTTGACTCAACCAAGGTGTTTAAAGGCTGGACTGCAGGTAGAATGCAGAACTCAGAGGCGTCTGGTCTCCATGGCAACAGTGAGCTGGGAAGCAAGAGAGGGAAGGCTGGGTCTGGCTTGCTTGAGAGTGACCTCTGAGAAGCCGAACCACTCGAACCACTCAATCCACCAGGAGCCTTCTTTCCCGTCCCCTCTCAATAGGCCAGGGGAGGGCAGGGGGCAGTGGGAATCAAGCAGAGAGCTTCTGGGTTCCGGGCGGAGGGCACCCAAGGTGTAAGGCCTGCTGACCTGCATATGCGGGCCGGCTCCCTTCGTCACCTCTGTGCCCACACACTCCTGATTGATGGCTAAATCTCAGGAACAAGTCATGACCCGGTGTGCTCAGAGTTACTCGGCAGTATTTCTCATGCTCTAGGCCGCACGCGCAGGTTGCCCCTCAGCCCTACATACAGGAATCTATGTGGCATCAGTGGGAATTACCTATTTTGTTAGAATCGAGTCAAAATCAGAAGGTGTCTTACTGGTTCGAATGAATGGATTGCAGCAGAAGCAAAAACAGGTCTGCATGAATGTTAAATCCGATGCTTACCCAGTGAATCCATTGCTCTACGTAACTGCTGGTCAAACAAAATAAAAGGCAATAAGGCAAAAGAAAACCCAGTGTAATACCTTTGAGAGTCTCAACATTGGACCCTTATGTTTGCAATCTCAACAATTTTGCTTAAAGGCAGCTATTCTACAAAACCCCCTTTCCTAGGTTCTCTTAAAAGGAACACCCATGACCTCTCGGGAAGCAGCAAGGGCGCTGGCCCAGGACCCTGTCTCCGCCTAGATTAGTCATGGCAGCAGTTAAACCTCACAGCTCTGGGCTCACTTCCTAAGCCACCCAAAAGCCCATCTCCAAAGTAGGACCACTCGATTTGCCTTGGGAGACCACTCGAGGCACCAAGGAAGATGGTCCACAAGTTTTCCACACCCCCTTCTCATGGCAGTGCTTGGGTTGACATGGCACACTAGTAGGTGATGTGGTATCTAAGCCATCATCCACTCTCACTACCTGGGTGAATGGTAACACAGAGCACCGTTCCCATCCATCAGGGCGTTTGCTGAGTGTTGGTTGGACCATGCGTGTCCCAGTTCATGCTAGTTTGTGGGCCTACTGCCCTCGGGCCATGCAGGGTGCTGGCACGGTCTCCTGGGCAGGTGCAAGGAGAGGGGAGTTAGTACAGGACAGAGGAGGAGGGTCAGGAGGCACTGTAAGTCTCCTTGCCCTGGGAAGTTTCAACCTTTACCCATCGGGTACTGGGATGTTCTCAGAAGTAAGCCAGGTACAGGTAGACCTCTCATAGGCTCCCGCAGAAGTCGTTTTAGTATGCTGGGATCAGGAAACATCCCTCTCCTCAGCTTCTGCCAGCCCGACTCCTCCTCTGCTCAGGTGGGAGTGGGAAGCACACCGGAGGCCATCAGCACCATGTTGCAGGGTCTCTTTAATACTCCTGGGGACAGGGGAGAGGATCAAGTTGGTCTCCCAGAGGCTGGCTGGCCCCACCAGAGGTGAAGCACTCAGAGCTGTGCTCTTCTTGTTCTCTAGTTGCTCGCTGGTGCGGGGGCTGAGCTGTCTCCTGCCATGACCCCTGGCTCAAGTTGACCCCTGAGGAGGTTTGTGGCCAGTACAGTCTCTTCCTGGTACTGTTCTTGGCATTGATCAGTCATCCAAGTTGGGAATCTCCCCTTCCCATGAGCCAGCCCTTGGCATTGCTTCCCTCATTCTCTGCTGCTCACTGCCAAGTCTCAGAAACCCTGACAGCTAAGCTATGTGCTGTCAAGTCCGGGAAGGTGGTGGGACTGCCATCGCTATGCCAGCTGAGTCTGTGGCCAAGAGAAGACAGTCTCTCCATCGGCAGTTGCCAGGATTTCATGGTGACCTAGATGTGGGACAGAATACTGACGTTCTCGGGTTCTTGCGGCTCCAATGTCTGGAACACAACCATGAAATTCCAAGTCTCTGCTTTATGGAGATGATGTGGCAGAATAAAGAAATCCAGGTGCTTCCTGCCTGGAGACATGCCTCAGCCTCAGCCTTACCCCCCTCTAAATAGTGATGCTGACTTCCCTCCCTCACTCAGTGGTTGGAGAAGAGGAAAAAGGATGAGAAGAGGGGCCCTTGGAATCAGACATGCTCGCTCACTCCTGGCTTTACCACTCACTAGCTGTGCGACCTTGACCTCTGTGACATTTATCTGTAAAATAAGGTAGGAGTAACACCTACTCACAGGGCTAGCGTGGAACTGTGTAAGATAAGGCACCAGACCACTGAGCACTCAGGCAAGGGCAGCTCTTCCTGTCATGCACAGCTTCCGAGAGCTGTAGAACCTCATCACTCAGGATGACACTGGGCCCACAGTGTGGGCATCCCGGGAGCTAGTGAGACACGGATACTCTTGGGCCCCACCCAGACCCAGCGGAAGCAGAATCTGCATTTTCACAAGACCTTCAGGTGACTCGTATGCACATTACAGTTTGTGCATTCAGCTATAAAAGAATTTTGCTTTAAGTGTGTTCCTCGTGGTCTTCAGGGTCATTTCCATTCCTGAGATTCATTTGCCATGAAACCTCCTTTGACATGTAGCTGAGGAGGGAAGAAATCATTTGAGGAGGAATACTGAGCCCTGAGGGGTGGTACAGGCAGACCCTCTAAGACGCCAGTGGCCTGTCCCAGGTCTCAGAATCATGGAATCTTGTTTGTTTCAATAAAACTGAAGTAATTATTGAGTGCAGACAAGTGAGACAGTGGCTGCCTTTAAGAAGCCAGGCGGTACGGTTCCTGCCAAGTAGAGGACGTTCCATGAAGTAGATCCTAAGAACGGCCTGGAGGCCTAAAGGAGAGAGCATTGCCTCTGAGTGGTGGGGGCCTGAATGGCCTCCGATAGGAGACAGGATCGAGAGGGTCCCTGCAACCAGAAGGAATGTGACGAGCCAGGAGTGTCTGTGTGGGCATTTCAGAAGGGGTGCCCCCTGCACAAAGAAATGCCCATGTGATGGGGGCATCAAATGCCTGTGGGAGGTGCGGGAAGGTGATGAGCCTCAGGACCCCTGTAGGGGCTGCCAAGGTGAGTTGGAGGCAGTGTCCTGAATCCTCCCAGGCACACAATAAGGGCAGAGTTCAAAATTCTAGTTGACTACCATCTTTGTACTCTCTGCCTTTACTGACAATGAAAAGCTGGCCTCTATATAAGGCTGACTCCATGGGAAGAGGTGGACATAGCCAATGTACGGTCAACTCCCAGTATCTGTTCTCCCCACCAAGGTGTGGTTCCTCGCAGGAATCCTATGGAGCTCAGAGCTCAGACTGCAGAGCTGAAGGGAGTCGAGTGGACTCATGGATTCAGTGCTGAGCTGTGTCCCAACATGGACTTTCTGACTTGTGGTATTGATATTGTGTCAGGCCTCAGTTCTCTTGTATAAATCAGAGCATCGAAGGCGAATAATACCCTTTGTTCTCTAATATTCTGGGGTTGTTTCAGGATAAGACACCTAAATGCAGGGCTACAGTGAAGAATGAGGCAGGCAGCTTTTCTCACACTGGAAGGCTTTGAGTTCCACATTTGTTCTCAGAGTGGCCTGTTCTACTCACACTCTGAGACAGTTGTAAGAGGTCCTCCGGGTATGTGCATAACACTGGAGAGAGGCGGCTTTTTCCCAAGGTTAGCAGCAGATTGCTCATAGTTCATACCTGAAGGCCCTTCCACTAGCAACGCATAAGTGTGCGCCTTGGGTTCAGAAGGCCAGAGCTTATGACGTACTCATTACTTGAATAGGATTGATGTTCGGTTCTTGTTCTCTCCATCTGCTTGCCAGTGAATCATTTTGGTTTTGCCCTGGGGGAGTAATTTGGGGAAGCATAATAATTTTCTGGTTTTGGTTTTTGTTTTTAACTAAGAGCAATTGAGTGCAGATGCCTGAACCCTGAATTTATTCAACTGAAATAGAGGGGGCTGTGGCCTGGATCCCAGATCGGATTTTGGCTAATTTGACAGAAGCTTATGTTCATGCTACTGGAAATGTGGGTCCCTCAGCAGATGGCACCCCTAGCTACTCAGGTGCTCAAGTAGAACCCTACATGCTGTCCTTAACATCTTTCTTTTGCTCACCACCCCCATCCGAGACAGTTACCATTCCCTTCCATTCTCTTGACCTTGCCCACTGCTTGCCCCCTTCTCAGCCAGCTTCCC
>PVJC01050498.1:0-11785 GCA_004026665.1 Murina feae | reverse complement strand
GTGAGCCCTTGCAGCTGCAAGGGCCAGGGCTCAGGCCTTGCTTTCGCCATGGCTATCAATGGCAGCAGCAGTGGAGTGATAGAGTGGCAACTTTCCCTGATCAGTTCAGTCGCCTCCCTCAGAGAGAGGCCAGACTGTAGCTTAGGCCCACTTCCCCCAGGGGGGAGCAGGCCTAAGCTGTCAGTAGGACATCCCCAAAGGGATGTGAGAGGGGCAGGATGGGCTGAGAGACACTGCCCCCTCCACTGCACAAATTTTTGTGCACTGGGCCTCTGGTCTATAATAATAAAAGGGCAATATGCTAATTAGACCACACATCCTTCCAAGCATCATTCTAGACATCCTTCCAGACAAAGCCAGGGCCAATGGGAAGCCTGTGTCCTGGGGGCCAGAGGGAAGCCGGTGCCAGCAGCTGGGAGAAAGGAAGGCCTACTCTTGCATGAATTTTTGTGTGTCGGGGCCTCTAGAAATCTTATAATATAGGTTAAAATCATAGAGCATGATGTCTCCTGCTTTGTTCTTCTTTGAGATTGCTTTGGTTGTTCAAGGTCTTTCATGTTTCCATATAAATTATAGGGTTATTTGTTCTAGTTCTATGAAAAACATGCCTTTGAATTCTAATATAAAATGCATTGAATTTCTAGATCATTTTGGTTGTATGGATATTTTAGTAATATTTCTTCTTCTCATCCATGAGCACAGTATATCTTTCAATTTATTTGTGTCATTTTTAATTTCTTTCATCAATGTCTTCTGATTTTAAGAGTACAGGTCTATCATCTTCTTGGTTAAATTTATTTGTAGGTAGTTTGTTCTTTTTGGTACAATTGTAAATTAGATTGTTTTTATTATTTATCTTTCTGATAGTTCATTATTGCTCTATTGAAATGAAACAGATTTTTGTTTATTAATTTTATATTCTTTACTGAATTTATTTGTTAGTCTAATGGTTTTTTGGTTGAGTTATTTGGGTTTTCTATATATACAGCACAGGCAAAACTAGGTTTATAGTTGTTCATATGGAAACTTATATAATAATTAATGAATAATAATAATACAAGAATAAAATTTGTTTTTTTGTACTCACAACTGTAAAACTACTTTTGCTCCACCCTTTAAGATCATTTAATCTACAAATATTGAGTGGTACTTATTTCTTTCAAATTTGGATGCCTTTTATTTTTTCTTGCCTAATTGTTATGTATAGGGCTTTCACTGAACAAAAAGGTAGAGAGGGGATCCTTGTCCTGTTCCTGATCTTAGAGGAAAAACTTTTTGCTTTTCACCATTGAGTATGTTAACTGTGGGTTTCTCATATGTGCCCTTTATTATGTTGAGGCAATTTTTTTTCTATGCTCACTTTGTTAAGAGTGTTATCAATAATTGATGATAGTTTTATCAAATGCTTTCTTTGTTTATATGGAGCTAATCCTGACTTTCATCTTTTGTATTGTTAATATGATTATCACATTAATTTAAATGAGGATATTGAACCATCCTTGCATCCCTGGACAAATCTCACTTGATCATAGAGAATGATCCTTTTAATGTGCTACTGAATTCAGTTTGCTAATATTATGTTGAAGTTGTTTGCACCTATGTTCATTAGGGATATTGTAATTTTTTTTGGTAGTGTTTGCTGTGGCTGATAATAGGGCAATGTTAGCTTTGTAATATGAATTTGTAAGTGTGCCAAACTAATTTTATATATTATGACTAAATTGTGAATATTCTCATTTGATGACATTTTTATGTATGTTATATTCATCTTCACATAATGTGGAAATCTCATTGCTGCTAGAGTAAAACCTAGTTTACATGATTTTAGGGCATTTATCTGTATTCTTACCTTTTTATTTTTTTAATTTGTACAACTGAATCTTATCTCTGATAATATTAATTAATATTAATTTTCTTGATTTCTATTCATATTTTAAAGATATTTTAGAAAAATATAATTATTACAAGAACTTAAAGCACACATATGATCACAATGAACCAGATATCAGCTATATGTGAAGGGATTAAGTAGCTTAAAATACATTGTCACAGATCCTGGAATTTTTGCTCTTTTCCAACAACCAAGGTCATGATTTTCTGGCTGCAACAATGAAGACTGTTTTCAAGCAGTTTTGCAGACCCTGTCTATACATTTCAATTAATATATCCTCTTGGTTTGAGGGGTTAACACCACTTTTGTAATTAGGTTTATGTTAAAACACTTTTATATTCTGCAAAACGGCTGTATTTATTTGCAGTTGTTGATGACAAAAATACCTCTGAAACAGCTTGCAACTATTTCTGCTTAGCTGACTATAAGTCTAGGCACAATTAAGATGGCAGAACATGCTATGCTCTTTAGCTAGAGTCCCGCTTCTGCTGCCACAGCTTCTTAATGGCTGCATTCTGCCATCTTCTGCTTTAAGAATGTAGTGCCCCCTTCCCCCCATTTCCTACTTTCAATTCACAGATTTAATGCCTTTTAGGACACTTTTGAATTGATCAACTTATTGCCCTTTACATGAAAGAATTTCAAGTGTGCTCCTAATCCAGCCTTAGAATCTTGAGCCTTTTATCCCTAATTGTGAAATAAATGTTATAAATTCATGAGCAGGTGGCTCACAGAGTTGTTCAAATTACAAAATACAGTCAGTTCTGCTGCAATACTTGATTTAAGGACAGAATTTTTTTCAATGTGATTGGTATATTGGGGAACCGTTTCAACATAATGCAAATTTCACATTTGTTGATGTGCAATTTCCTTTTTCCAGAGCCACCAGGTGAAAGCAGAAAACTGATCCCAGTGAATGAGCCACATAGAGATACACAAAATTAACACACACACACACACACACCTCAAATAACTGCCAGCTACTTCAGTTTACCATGTGCACTGTAAGCTAACTTCATCTACATCTGGTTTTACAAATTTTGTCCCATGGCTGAAAACCCTCACTTATAATCTAACAATAACTTACAAGATATTATTCTTTTGTTGGTCACTTTTATAAGCAAAGTCTGATTTTTAAAAGTAAAATTCAACATATAGTATGTATGTATTTCAAAAGTAGTTAATATGTATAAAAGTGTGTGGCTATTTTTATTGTTTCTTATTTATAAGGTGCCATTGACAAAGTTTTTAAAACATTAGCATCTGTGATGTTTGTTGCATTATTTTGCATACAGTGATGATATTTGGGACATATATTTAACATGATAAAATACTGACTCTGTGAATCCTCTTCTATTCCCAACAGTGTCTCCTGTTTCTCTAGGGGTATATCTAACAATACATTCTTTGGATCTTTTCTGAGAACTATTTCACATACTTGACTGTTCATAGTAACTTTCTGTTGTCACCCAAAAACTTTTTCTTTTTTAAACTTGATAACAGATATGAAATGTCTTGAATATTACTCTAAAGTATTTGTTTTCTACTGGGAAGAATTCTGAGCTGGAGAATGCTGAAAGTAATGAGGAAAATCAAACCCATGCAGTTGAGGGTTCTGTGTAAAAATTTCTTTAAGGAGACTTGGCTCAACAGCCTATTGACTCCTGTAAGACAGATACTGTCTTATCATCTTTAAAGCTTCAATGCTGGGTATCCTGCCTAACTTGGAATGTCTCAACATGTTCACTGAACTGAATTTCATCAGTTCAAATGTGGATTGGTCCTCAAAATAGTCACCAAGAGACACTTTAAAAGTTTAAATAATGGTACAGAAATAAATTTCTCCACTTAGGCAAGAAATCATTCTCAAGCATTTGGGGGGAAAATGTTTGACATTGAGAATGGAAACAAAATTGATTTTTAATTTATCCTAACTAAATATTATGCACATTGAGTTCCTGCTTTATGCTTAATAATGCTAGGCACAGTGACTTTCCTCAAAGGATATGATTAATAATCATTCAATCCATCAGAAAACCAATTAATCAGAACATTCCACTTCCTCATAAGCAATCTATCTAAGTGTCTGTTCTGTATAGTTTAACATCATTTCACACTTTGGATATTTTACTTTTTAAAATAATTTTTGGAAGGATTGTAATTATTATAGAATCCTCTAGAAATAAAAATATGAAAATTCAATCTTATGCAATATTGAAGATTTATACAGTTAAAACTAAGAAAAAGCATGAAAGGCCAAAGTAAAACCATGGAGGCTCTGGAATTGTGAATATGACTTACTCTAAATGTCGCCTCTGCTGCGTACCTCTGACTTCATTTCAATTAAGTGCATATTACAGCTCCCCAGGTGGGTAGCCCATCTGCTCCTCGTGGAAGGCAATGCCACCCAAGATTCTGGCTCTCTTCCCTAACAACTAGTCTCCTATGTGCATTTTATATGAGTGTTGTGGAGCATTGGATAGGTGTGAAGATTTGAACCTTCTATAGTTTTGCTAAAATCTGGCTTAAGCATACACTGACAAAGAAATGGAGAGAGTAAATATCAATATGAGAAGTTAGGAATTTCTATGAATGTTGTACATTTTTATTTCCTCCATGGTTATATGAATTTGAAATGATATTCTCCAAGGCTTAAAATAGATGAGTCTCCTAATAATAAATTCATTTAAGTGATAATGTGATCCTTCTCTATTCTACTTCTCACTGAAGCTCAAATATAAGGGAGTTTTCCAAACATAGTTTAAACACATGTAACTAGCCACAGTCCTGGTGTGCACTGACCTCTCTGTGTATCATACATGTTCTCCAGTTATTCTAAGTGATCACATTGGACCCCAACTATTTTTTCCTTTGCCTCATAGCATTATTCTGAGTGGCAAAAATAAAACCAAACTAGAATTATTTAGGCCAAATGATACAGAGAGAAACCCTAAGGCAGATTGGCTGTTTTGCATTTAGAAGAAGCCGCTGGAGAGTGACAATTCAAGTAAAATATTGTTGTGAAATAGTTGAATGGGGAAAAAGAATTTGGGGAAGCTCAGCTTAACACATTAAGATGCTATGTAATATGTCTCAAAAATAGGTATCCTGGAGATAGTCTGTCACCTTCAATATATTTACCCTAGTTTCTACCTGAAAGTTTATTTGTCCTGGAATAGACATAACCTAAATTTAAGTACAATTGAATGTAAGTGTTATTTAATAATAACCTAACAATTTAAGAAAATGAGAACTGAAATTTTAAGGTTTATCACTATCAATGCTGTATTGAAGTTAGTAATGAAGTTCAATATCAATAATTATTTCTATTTTAATTTTTCAGAAAATGTATTGCAGATTACTGTTATAACTATGGTAGTTCCCCTTCATCTATGGAGGTATACTTTCAAGATGCCCCTGCGTAGCATTGAACTTGATATATATTATGGTGTGTGGGTTTTTTTCCCTTATATATGCATACTTTTCCACTTAAAGCAGCACTTCACAGCTTCTCTTTGGCATATCCTAATTGCCAGCATCACTACCATGTGCTTTGAGGCCATTATTAGTAAAAGAAGGGTTACTGGAATGAGCACTGCAATACTTCAACCATAAACAGCATGAATATACTGGACAAAGGAATGATTCATGCCCCGGGCATGACAAACAAGATGGTGTGAAATTTCATCATGCTACTCAAAACAGCATGCAATTTAAAATGTATTACTTATTTTTGGAATTTTCCATTTAACATTTTTGAAACACACTTTTCCATAGGTTACTAAACTTTGGAAAGGGATGAGGGTGGACTGCTCTAACCTGTTATCAAAAAAAAAAAAAATAGAAGTGATTTGGGAAAAACAATAGAACTATGTCTCTTGCCTGTGACAATCCACAGGTAAGCAAGAGTTACAAGTCAGGAAGGCAATTCTGATCCTAGTAATCATACAGGGATCAGATTTATTTCTCTGCACCATTTCAGAGAGTTTTCTTGCCTGCAGTGTTGAAGCTGGTCACACAAATCTTTGTATTTCTATCATTAAGAGAGAAATGAGATGTAACACAATTTCCTTTTTGAAAAAATTTTTTTATTGATTTTAGAGAGAGGAAGGGAGAGGGAGAGAAATGAGAGAGAGAGAGAGAGAGAGAGAGAGAGAGAGAGAGAGAGAGAGAGAGAGATAAACATTGACAGTGTCTCATGCACACCTCCTATTGGGGATTGAGTCCACACCAGGCATTGAACCAGACCAAACCAATGACCTGTAGGTACATGGACGATGCCCCATCCTCTCAGCTGCCCTGGCCAGGCAACAATTCCCTTTTTAAAAAATGTGATCTAGTAGTTATATGCATAATTTCCCGTACTTACTTGCAAGGTAGGCTGTGAAATAGAGCATTCTGTTATGCAAAGGAAGAAGAGGACAACGGATACTGGACAATGTCTCCATACCTGCCAGTTAGCTGTTTGCTAATTTTGTTTGTTACTAATTTAATAATAAAATATTTTCCCAATAATATAATAGAGAAGTTTTGCTTATTTTAAAACATATCAAGTTATCTTCTGTTTAAAAATATTTAGTTGTGCACTATATTTTATTTTCTACAAACTCCAAAGATCACAAGGCCCTACTGGCTCTGTCTCTTGCCTACAACTCCAACACTTTATATGTTCTCTTCTTGATTTCCAATTTTCCAACTAAAAGACCTACTCTCCCTCCAGTGAGCATCCCAGCCTTCCATTTCTGTTTCTTACTCTTGTTACTCTTTCACTGAGGAACTAGTAGCCCGTTGCAGGAAGATTTATGTAAGAATAGGGCTTCCTGAGCCAGAGCAAAGCAGAGAAAGGAGTGAAGCCCACCTCGGCTCCCGTCTCTGCTTCCTTGGCTCACCTCCCGTCACTGCCACCTCTGCTCCCTCCCTTCTCTGCCACCTCAGCTCCCATCTCAGCCACCTCAACTCCCATCTCTGTCACCTTGGCTACCCGCCCCCCCAGCTTCTCCCTCCCTTCTTCACCATCTCCGTTGCCTCAGCTCCATTCCCTTCTCCACTGCTTGGCTCCCTTCTGCAGCACTTGGCTTCCTTCTAGCTGTTTTTAGTCTTTGCTCTCCTGTGTATGCAAATTAACCACTATCTTTGATGGGTTAATATGCATACAGTTGCTCTGATTGGCTGGTGGGTGTGGCTTGGCTGGTGGGCATGGCTTATGTGTCTCAGAGTGATGGCTAATTTGCATATTGCTCTTTTATTAGAGTAGATGTTTTGCTTATAATTCTATGTATAAGTATTTCATCTTTGTCCTTGGGAGTGCAGCTTAAATACCACTTTTTCACAGATACTTTCATACTCTACCTTGTTTCTCTATATCTCTTCAACATTTTTTCAATTTACTGCATAGTAGTGATACTATTGATTATTTCTTATTCACTTTTTATATGTATACTATTTTATTTCCCTTGTAGAATACAAGCTGTATGAGAGCATAGATCTTACTTGTTTTCTTTCTGATGTATGCTGACTCCAGAATAGTTATAATCATTGAAACAGTAAATACTAAGAGATGTTTTTGGAATTAGAAAATAAATACATAATTATTAACTCATACTATGCATATCTAATCTAATAATAGAGGAATATTCAAATTTGTCTGTTATAGCATCATGTCATGACCAGATCAACAGGCTGCACCTCCACCCTTTGCTCAGGCAGCAGCAAAGCCCAGGGTGAGTAGGATAGGATATGATAGGTGCAGGAATGGAAAAGGAAAGGAAATTTCACAGGGATGGAGGTGGTGACCATAGGGGGGTGGAGCAGGTGCAAGGGGCAAAAGAGGCACTGAGTGGGGAGCCCTGCCGAGATGTGGGAGGAGGGTGGTGGTGGCCATTGGCAGGGAGGTGCCCATGGGTTTGGAACAGAGTGGAGGACAGTCTGAGGCCTTCTGGGTGGAGAAGCTCCTGCTTTGCTGTAGCAGCGCCCAGGCCACAGGGACCTTGGCCACCCTCACTGGACCCAGGTGTCCTGAGCAGGGAATGGGAGCAGGATGGTGGCAGGGAGTCTAGGGAAGGTGAAGTGGCAAACACCTGGCCAGGGCTGAGCCTTGGGCTGGGAATTAATGCCCCCCCAACAGAAGCTTTAAGAAGGGAAGGAGAGAGGGAAGAACTTTATAAAGGAGTCAATAGAGAGCAGAGTTAAAGAAGGAAAGAGGATGTATGAGTGAACTATAGGAGCTATAATGAAAATCAAGTATAGTTGTATACTGGGGACAGATTTTAAAAGGAGGAGTCAGAAAATAAAAAAAAAAGATAAATTATAGTGAATAATTAGGTAGATAGATATTAAAACAGTGGAAGCAAGTAGAGAAGGGTGTGGATGAGAGAGAAAGAGGGAGGGAAGAAAAGTTTTAAAGGGGAGCGAGTAGAGCTTAAAAGGAAAATGGGAAAAAGGAATAAATGGAGGGAGGAAGTGAAGAAAAAAAGTGGGAAGGAATGAAAAGGGGAGGAAGGACGGGGTAAAGATAAAGGAAAAAAGGAATATGGGAAGAGAGAGAGGGTAGGAGAAAGATGGGAAGAGGATGATGAAACAGAAGTAGGAAATAAGGAGGAAAGAAATGTTTATAAATGATGAGTCAGTAGGAAAAAGTGTTTCATAAAGGAGAGAAAAACTGTGTGACAGGGAGAAGCCAATAAGAAAATCAAATACAACTGTTTGTGAAGTGGATAAGATTTTTTAAATAAGTTAATAGGGGTGAGAGACAGCAAGATGGCGGCATAAGGTAAACACCGTAAATGCAGCCGTGAAAAACTATTTCGGAATAACCAAGAAAAGAAAACACGAACACCACTCACACCCACGGGAAGGCTGCTGAGTGAAAATCCTACAACTAGAAAAGAGTCCGAGACTCGGAGGAGCGGCAGAAGCAAAGTACAAAGACAAAGGTACGGAGGCGCGTGCACGGGGCTCGGGGAGGGAGCTGACACTGGAGGACGCAGTTCTTTTCCAAAACGGAGAGAGCCACAAGTCCCCAGCGACTCTGAACTCCAGTTCCAGGCGAGTTTCTGAGGACCCAGACACACAGAGAAGGGGGACTGACTGGCACTGGGAGGAAATCCAAAGCGGGTTTCTCTCAGCGTTGCTTGCAGCAATTACCGTGGGACACAGAGACCTAGTGTCTCTCAGCGCAGGGCTGAGAAGCGCCATAGCTATTTGCTCCGCCCTGCCCTGCAAACTCCCCGAGGCCCCGCCCCTCCCAAGCTGCGGCGGCGGTTCGGGTGAAAGGGTGGCAGCGGCGATCTGGTCCGCGGCTTAGAAGATTATAAACTCCCCGGACGCACTGAATGCAATGCGGGCTGTAGGGCAACGGGGCGGCGGAAGACCAGTGGCACTTTAGCACTGCTATTCGCACTGATCACTGACCTGGAGAATCGGGGACTGAGAATCGTGTGCAGACCCTATGGCTTGGAGATGCCAAACACCACTGTGAATCGCTCCACCCCCGGTGACTCTGAGACCCCGCCCCACCCCACCTACAACCCCACCTGCCTGCCTGCAACATTACCTAAGGGTCTGCAGCTGAGACAGAACTCCAAATTGATCCAAACTCCAAACAACGACAGAAATGGAGGAACGCAAACAACTGGATATAGAGTTCAAAACCACGGTTATCAGGTTTTTCAAGAAGTTTCTAGAGACTGCTGATAAATTTGATGAGAACCTCGAGCGTATGAAAAAGAACCAGCTAGAAATCAAGCATACACTGACTGAAATAAAGAACAATATACAGAGATCCAACAGCAGACGAGAGGATCACAAGAAGCAAGTCAAGGATGTGAAATATGAAGAAGCAAAACAAACCCAGCCAAAAAAGCTGAAACAAAAAAACAAACAAACAAACAAATGAAAAATCAAAAAGTATGCAGATAGTGTAAGGAGTCTCTGGGACAACTTCAAGTGTACCAACATCAGAATTATAGGGGTGCCAGAAGAAGAGAAAGAGCAAGATATTGAAAACCTGTTTGAAGAAATAATGACAGAAAACTTCCCCCACCTAGTGAAAGAAATGTACTTCCAAGTCCAGGAAGCACAGAGAACTCCAAACAAAAGGAACCGAAGAAGGACCACACCAAGACACATCATTATTAAAATGCCAAGAACAAAAGACAAGGAGAGAATCTTAAAAGCTGCAAGAGAAAAGCAGTTAGTTACCTACAAGGGGGCACCCATATGACTGTCAGCTGATTTCTCAACAGAAATTCTGCAGGCCAGAAGGGAGTGGCAAGAAATATTCAAAGTGATGAACAGCAAGAACCTACAACCAAAATTACTTTACCCAGCAAGGCTTTCATTCAGAATTGAAGGTCAGATAAAGAGCTTCACAGACAAGAAAAAGCTAAAGGAGTTCATCACCACCCAACCAGTATTATATGAAATGCTGAAAGGTATCTTTGAGAAGAGGATGAAGAAAAAGTAAAGATAAAAATTATGAACAACAAATACATATCTTTCAACAAGTGAACCTAAAAATCAAGTGAATAAAAAATCTGATGAACAGAATAAACTGGTGAATAGAATAGAATCAGAGGCATAGAAAGGGAGTGGACTGACAATTTTCGGGGGTAAAGGGTGTTGGGAGTGTGGGAAGAGAACAGAGGGTGGGGTAGGAAATGGGAGGAGGGGATCTATGGGGGAAAATAGAGGAACAACTGTAATAACTTGAACAATAAAAATAAATAAATTAAAAAAAAATAAGTTAATAGGGGCAACTGGGCCAGCAGGAAAGGGCAGTTAGGGGTGATCAAGCTGGCAGGGGAGGGCAGTTAGGGGGATCAGGCAGGCAGGCAGAATGGTTAGGAGCCAGAGATTCTGGATTGTGAGAGGGATGTCCAACTGCCAGTTTAGGCCTGATCCCTTTGATTGGGCCTAAACTGGCAGTTCGATATCCTCCAAGGGTTTCCAGATTGGAGAAAGTGCAGGTTGGGCTGAAGGACCCTTCCTCCATGCATGAATTTTGTGTACCAGGCCTCTAGTACATATATAATACAGTATTTTTTGGAATGTTGTTGTATCAGCTAAATGTCTTATGTCTTCTTAATATCTTATTTCAAATTAAAAAGAAAATATAAATGTTGAGGTACACTACATACTTACCACATCTAAATTATGGGCAGCCCGCTTTCCATCATCTGGTCCTATCTACTCTATAAAAGCGAAATATTAAAATTAACCATTTCTCCGAGACAGGGTAAGCCACGCCCACCAGCCAATCAGAGAAGCTGCATGCAAATTAGCCCAGCCAACATGGCAGCCACCACTCATGGACCTGAGTAAACAGCCCTTTCCATTGCAGCAGGAGCAAAAGTGAAGCTGCGCCCGCTCAGCTCAGCTCCGATTAAACTGCCTCTAGCAAAACACAGCTTTGAAACAATGTAACAATCATAGAATCCTCCGGAGCTGAAGGAAAGAGCAGCTCCGGCCTAACCAGTAAAAGTAACAATTGTTTCATTATAGACGCTGCCAGGTGAAGAGGAGGCTTCAGTTAGAAGGCCGCCTTAAAGGAACAGTGTATCAATTATAGAAGATAACACCAGGCCTTCAAGGAACAGTATCAATTATAGGAGAGAAACTGCAGGAACCTGCGTCCAGCCGGCCTTGCTGGGATGTTGGGTCAATGGGAGCTGTGGGCAGCCTTAAAGCCCCTCACCCAGGCTGGTCAGGCACACCAGCAAGTGGGCATCCCCCGAGGGGTCCCAGACTGCGAGAGGGCACAGGCCGGGCTGAGGGGCCTCCCAAGTGCACAGAGCGGCTGCAGGGCGGGACAGCACAGGACCCAGGACCCGTGAGTGGGAAAGAGGCGGCAGGGTTGGAGGGCACCGGAAAGCGGGTAAGAGGCGGCAGGGGGGG
>PVJC01050497.1:0-11786 GCA_004026665.1 Murina feae | reverse complement strand
GGCCTGTGATCCCCCAGCCTGGCGCAGGGATAGGGGGCACAGCCTGAGGTTCCCTGGCCTGGTGCTGGGGTAGGGGACATGGCCTGAGGTCCCCTGGCCCAGCACCAGGGCAGAGGGCACACCTTGAGGGACTCCGTCAAGTCCCGCTGGGTGGGGGGCACAGCCTCAGGTGCCCTGGCCTGGGGCCAGGGCGGGGGGCATGGCTTGAGGTCCCCTTGCCTAGCAGCAGGGAAGAGGGTACAGCCTGAGTTCCTCTGGCCTGGTGCCAGGGCAGGGGGAGCAGCCTGAGGTCTCCTGTCAAGCCATGAGGGCGGAAGGCACAACCTGAGGTCCCCTGTCAAGCCCCATGCAGGAGGTGAGTGGGCACGCAGCCTCAGGTCCCTGCTGATTGCTCCTTAAGGCTCCTTATGGGAACTTAGCCTCAGCTGTGGGTGCAAATTGACTGGAGTGATGGTTAATTTGCATATTCCCTCTTTATTATATAGGATGTGTTTATAGATAAGAAATAAATTCTTATTCCAATTGTATAGGATTTAAGTTATTTGTCTAAATTCACACAATTTGTAATAAAACTGGGCTTTGAACCAATAGATGTATTCAAATATAGTACTTTTCTATTAAAAAAATTTGCACCAAGAATCTTCATCTCCTTAAGATATTCCTGTTCAATTTCCACAGATAGTTTTAGAGACATGTGTTCCCAAATTATGTATAAACTGAAGTAGCTTTCAAGAAATCTAAGACTTTCAATCCTCTTGTGTAACACTTCTTGTCAGTCTTGTAATTAATCCATCCTTAATTTTCTAGATAAGAAACAGATTACAGTAGTTTATGGAGTATTCTACCATTCAAGACACTTAGTAACTTATTTTGGTCTTTCTCTTCAAAGCAGTTAATGAGTATTGACAGTCTTAATTGTGATTGCTTCCAAAGCTGGAGGCTACTTATTTCACCAAAGGTTTATTTATAAACATGACATTAATAAGAGTTGTTTTAATTAAGTTGTAGCCAGTTTTAGAAGTCATTTTGTTAAAATTTGGCAAGAGGAAAGACAAAAAAGTCCAAGCAGAATACATATTGTGAATTCATAAGTATATAAAAATTAATAATTGTGGAATATAAGTTGAAAAATTTATATATAAACAAAGGCCTGGTGCACAAATTCATGCACAGGTAGGGTCAGTCTGGCTGGCTCACCCTGATGGGGGCCGATTGGGCCAGGCTGGCAGGGGGGAAGGGGTATGGGAGGTTGGCCAGCCATCTCCACCCCCAATCAGGGACTGGGGGGGATTGGGAGTGGGGCTGGCTGGGAAGGGGCCATGGGAGTTTGGGTGGGGGACAATCAGAGTCATGACTGGGCCAGTTGGCGGCGACAGTGCAACTCACAGTTTCTTTCATAGTGACCAGTCATTCTGGTCATTCTGGATGTTCCATTGTTCTGGTTATTGGGCTTTTATATATATAGATAATAATTCATAAATATAAAACAGTATAGGAAACATGGTAAGTACTGTTTAAGTGTTAGATGTTATTGTTTTTGTTGTTATTCCATAGTCTGATTGAAAACATGTCTGCTCTTTACTCTAGCCAACAACTTTGAAATGGAGGACATGGATTACCTGATTTTGAATTCTGATTCCTCATTGTAGTGGTTGCTTGACTTTAAAAGTGATAATTATCTTCTCAACCATATTTTCACTGTCTGAATAAATAAGTATAACAATAGAACCTATCTTATTGCAAATAAAGGTTAATTAACTATGTTATATTCCTTATCATTGCCTAAAATACAATAATTTACAGTCTTTGTTTTATAAACAGGAAAACCAAAACTATAAGCTGTTAAAGGACCTACTCCATGATTCCACACTAAGTATTTTGGGAGAGCTGAGATCTACCCCAGGCCATTAATCTTAACACCATATTTCCTCCATTAAATCACCAAAATCATGCCTCTGATTATTATTCCTTCTGCCACTGTTGCTACCTTATTTTGCTCCTTCATCCTTTACTAAATTACTGCAAAAGCCTGGTAACACTTGTCACTCATTTTGAATGCATTTAAAATCTTTTTTTCAAGAATGAATTTTTTTATTTCTTCTTTTTGTACTGACAATTTTTGCTTCATGCATTATTGTGTTATGTATTAGTTGCATGATCTTTAGGAGTATTTCTAACTCATTGATGAAATTATTACTTTATAATTGTGAAATATTCCTCTTTATTTCTACTAATAATCCTTGTTCTTTTTAAAAGATATATATTTTATGGATTTTTACAGAGAGGAAGGGAGAAGGATAGAGAGTTAGAAACATCGATCAGCTGCCTCCTGCACACACTCTACTGGGGATGTGCCTGCAACCAAGGTACATGCCTTTGATCAGAATCAAACCTGGGACCTTTCAGTCCTCAGGCCAATGCTCTACCCACTGAGCCAAACTGGTTAGGGCAATAATCCTTGTTCTGAAGTCTATAATGTTTGATATTAACATAGCTATTCCAACTTTCTTATGATTAGTATTTGTGTAGATTATATTTTTGATCCTTTTGTTCTTAACCTATAATTCTTTTATATTTAAACTGTTTCTTCTTTATCCAGTAATGTGATCTTAGTCTTTTTGTTGGAAATTTACTTGTACATGTATTCATTGAAAGAGTTGGTTTAAATCTATTGACTTCTTATTTTCCTCATTCTTTCTTTGACCCATTTCTGTTTTTATCCTGCTTTGTTTTGGATTAATTGCATATTTTTAGTGTTCCATTTTATTTTCACTTTAGGTTTATTAGCTCTACTTCTATTCCTCATTTTTAGTTCTTTGTGACAATGTTTATGACCTACTGGTGACAAATGTCTCTGAGTATGTTTTTCTAAAACGCTCTAATTTTCCTTCATTTTAAAAATAAATTCTCACTAGCTTGACAATTATAGCTTTCCAGTGTTGTTTTTTTCCCACTCTTAACAGATGCTTTGCTATTATTGTCCAGCTTACATGGTTCCTGACAGGAAGTCTAACATCCTTTCTAGGTTACAAAATTCATCTTTTTTTTTTCCTTTTTAAAAAAGAGTTGGTTTATCTTTTATAACTGATTTTTCAGCAATTTGAATTTGATATGCCTTCATTTGGTTTTCTTTTTTTAAAATCTGGCTTTACTTTTTAAAAAAAATCTTTCTTGTTCATATTATTACAATTGTTCCTATTTTTCCCCCCAATAGCTCCCCTCCGCCCAGTTCCCAACCCACTCACTGCCCTTACACACCCCACTGTCCTCATCCATAGGTGTACGATTTTTGTCCAGTCTCTTCCCGCACCCCCAACATCCCTTTCCCCCTGAGAATTATCAGTCCACTCCTTTTATATGCCCCTGATTCTATTCTATACACCAGTTTATTCTGTTCATCAGATTTTTTATTCACTTGATTTTTAGGTTCACTTGTTGATAGATATGTATTTGTTGTTCATAATTTTTATCTTTACTTATTCCTCTTCTTCCTCTTTTCAAAGGATACCTTTCAGCATTTCATATAATACTGGTTGGGTAGTGATGAACTCATTTAGCTTTTTCTTGTCTGTGAAGCTCTTTATCTGACCTTCAATTCTGAATGATAGCTTTGCTGGGTAAAGTACTCTTGGTTGTAGGTTCTTGCTATTCATCACTTTGAATAGTTCTTGCCACTCCCTTCTGGCCTGCAAAGTTTCTGTTGAGAAATCAGCTGCCAGTCGTATGGGTTCCCCCTTGTAGGTAACTGACTATTTTTCTCTTGCAGCTTTTAAAATTCTCTCCTTGTCTTTTGCTCTTGGCATTTTAATTATGATGTGTCTTGGTGTGGTCCTCCTTGGGTTCCTTTTATTTGGGATTCTCTGTGCTTCCTGGACTTGTAAGTCTATTTCTTTCACCAGGTAGGGGAAGTTTTCTGTCACCATTTCTTCAAATAGGTTTTCAATATATTTCTCTCTTCTTCTGGAACCTTTATAATTCTGATATTGTTGCACTTGAAGTTGTCCCAGAAGCTCCTTACACTATCTTTATATGTTTGGATTCTTTTTTCTTTTTGCTATTCCAATTGGGTGTGTTTTGCTTCTTTGTATTTCAAATCTTTGACTTGATTCTTGCGATCCTCTAATCTGCTGTTGGATCTCTGTATATTATTCTTTCTTTCAGTCAGTGTATGCTTAATTTTTAGCTGGTCCTTTTTCATATCCTCAAGGGTCTCACTAAATTTATCAGTGGTCTCTAGAAAATTCTTAAAAAACCTTATAACGTGGTTTTGAACTCTATATCCAGTCATTGTCTTTCCTCCATTTCTGTCATTTGTAACCTGTTTCTTTGTCTCCATATTTTGGCTTCTTCCCTGCATTGATAGAGTAGCTTTCTGTGCTAAGTGTCCTATAGGGCCCAGTGGCTCAGCCTCCTCAATTACTTGAGGTGTACACTCTTGGTGCACTGCTTTGTAGGCTTTGTGCACAGCCTTGTTGTAGCTAAGCCTTGATTGTTGTTGGTATTACTGGGAGGAATTACCTGCAGGCCACTTGGCTGTGAGAATCAGCTGTGTCTATGGTGAGATAACTTCTGTGCTGGATACACCCTTATGGGGCAAGATTTGCTTCAATGGGGCTTTGGTGCTCACTGAGTCTGCCCCCTGAGTGTGTCCCTTATGGATCTGAGGAGTTGTAATCTGGGTGATCCCACTCTGATCACTGGGTACACTGGCTCTTGGATCTCTAAGGACATGCTATTTTAGCTTCTGCCTGAGGCTACCCAGCCTTTTATATGCAAAAGCCTCTGCATGCAGCTTGGGTGGGGCGGGGTCTCAGGGAATCAACAGCTATGGCTGAGCAAACAGCTATGGCTGATTCTCAGCCATGCCCTAAGAGGCACCGGGTCTCAGTATCCCTTGGCACCACTGAGAGAAAGCCGCTCTGGAGTTCCTCCCAGTGCCAGACAGTACTGCTTTTCCTCGTATGAGTCTGGATCTCCAGAAACTCACCTGGAACTGGAGTTCAGAGCCATCTGGAGCTTGTGACCACCTCCGGATTGAAAAAGACAACTGCGTCCTCAGTTGCTAGCCCTTTCCACAAGCCCTTTCCGCGTGCCTCAGTACCTCTGCACTTTACTTCCGCTCCTCCTCTGAGTCTCAGTCTCTTTCTAGTTGTAGAATTTCCACTCAGCCAGCCTTCCTGTGGGTCTGGGTAGTGTCCGTTTTTTCTTTTCGTTGTGGTTTTGAAATGGTTGTGTGACGCAGCAATTCCAGGTGTTTACCTATGCCACCTTCTTGGTTTCTCTCCACTTGGGACTCTCTTGCTTTACTTTCATTGCAGTTTTTGAATCCATATAGTTTTTATAAAATCCAGAAAACTCCAATTATTGTCTTTGACTCTCTTTCTCTTCCCTCTCCTTTTGATATTCCAATTACATCTATATTATAAAATTTAATAGTGTTTAGAATATCACTAATAGTCTATTCACTTATTTAGTCTTTTTTTTTTCCTTTTCCTGTTTGTTCCTTCATTATTACTAGTTTCTACTGTGATGCGATTAAATACACCTATCTTTCTTCTTGGAGTGTCAGTGTCTACACCACTGTAAATCTAATACAGTAAGATTTATATATCCTAGGTCACACTTTTTTTAATTTCTAGATGTTTCACTTGATTATTTTTTTTGTATTTGATTTTCTTCTATATTACATTTGTGCTTTGCAGAAAATATTTGAACATATTGATTACACTTGAAATGGCTAAAAGATATTGTCTGTTAATAGCAGAAACTGTCATTTCTAGGTATATTTGTAGTGACTGAGTTTTCTCCTGCCTATGATTCACATTGTACTTCTCATGTCCAGTAATCTTTACTGGATTATAAACATCTTAAACTTTACATTTGTGAGATTCAGAATTTGTTGTTTTCAAACAATGTTAGATTTTGTTCTGGTAAGCAGTTGAGTTACTTGAAAATAAGTTTTATCCTTTAAGTATCATTTTTACTAGGGCAGACCCAGAGTAGTTGATAATATAGAGTTAATTTATTCCTATCATTAATGTGTGATTTATCTGAGGTGCCTACTGAATTCATAGTATGTTCTCCCTGAAGGTTGGAATCTTGAATGTGAAGACCAAACTTTTACCACCTTGAAGCTGCATTTTTGGGATATTAATTTTGAGCTGTTTAGTAAGAAATAAGAGGCTTAGAAAGAACCTTTAACTCTCTCCTCTTTCTTGTCTAAAATATTTAGATAGAAAAACCTGCTTCAAGAGTAATCTTAGGATGTTCATCCTAACCTAATTTGAATTAAGAATTGGCAATAGGAGGGCTTCAGGTAGGGGGCTGCTAACTAGATACCCACTGTGTCCCACTGAGTTACCTAGCAAGAATTTGCCTGTCATGTGTGTTCATGTCTTCCTCAACCACCTGTAAATCACCCATTCTCACCTCTGAAATCTAAGACCCCATTCTCCCTGTTTCCTCCTTTGTCCAAAATGTCATGTATACCCAATGTTGCCTCATTGACTTTGGAAGTATTCATGCTAATGTGAATTCCCCATGTGTCTATACTAAAATTTTATTTTCTTCTGCCAATCTTTCTCTGCTCATTTGATTATCAGCCCAGCTAGAATAACTTATAAGGTGGGAGGAAAAGTATGACATTGTTTTTAGCCCATACAAGTAATTCCTGGATCAACTTTAGTTTGAGGACTTGTGAATCTTACCCCCCTCACCTTAGTATATTTCTTCTGGGAAGTTATCATTTTCACAATCTCTTGCAGTTTCTCGAAATGCATATACAAAATCGATTCAAGCCAAAGATCCAAGATGAGCCTTATGCTAGTTCATGGAGCTCTTTTTCTTTGTAGCTTTCTTCTATCTGGAATTATACCCTAAAACTTCCAGCCACTGTGCCCTCTCCAAATTTTGATCACTATCTCTATTGTATTGTGAGAATTCAGGGGTCTATTTGGCTTCTCCAAATCTGTGGCATGATCTGCAGTTACAGCTAGGCTGAAAGCCAAAATAATTGCATGTCTCACCTTGGATATTTGCCTTTCCTCAGGGCTCACAGTCCTGTGATGTCTATTTCCTAATATCTAAGGTAACTGTTTTTCCAGTGTTTTACATACAGTATCTTTTATAGTTATGGACTTAATCAAAATTCAAACAGAAAATGGGAATCTGTTACTCCCTCATGGCTATAAACACACCTATTTTTTAAATCTTACTTTAAAATCAGCCACTGCCATGGAAAATAGTGTGTATTATCTACCTTCACTTTGATTATAAGACAATAGGCCCTGGATAGAAGTAGTAAGTTGCTTAAGGTCACATAGGTAGTAAATGGTAGAGTATTTCCTGGGTGGGGAGGGACATTGAGAAAAAGAGTAAAAAATATATAAAGAGAGAGGCAAAAACTCATGGACATGGACAACAGTGTGATGTTTCCAGGGGGGAAGAGGAGGAGGAAAAAGGGGGGATAAATGGTAATGGACAGAGACTTGAGTTGAGGTTGTGAACACACAATACAGTGTACAGATAATGTGTTGTGAAATTGAGAATATGAAATGTATAATTTTATTCACCAGTGTAATCACAATAAATTCAACAAAAATGAAAAAAAATATATATATATATATATATATATATATATATATATATATGCGTTCAACCATCCAACCAGTAGCTATGATGTGCACTGGCCACCAGGGGACAGTTATTCAATGCAAGAGCTGCCAAGCTGTAGTGACATGGCAGCTGCGGTTCTCAGGTGACGTACCTGGAACCAGAGAGGAAGGAGCCGGATTCCAGGGTGCATCACCTGAGAAGCACCCTCTCATAATCCAGCACCTCTCAGGGAATGTTGGAGAGCCGGCTTTGGCCCAATCCTCACAGGTCAGGCCAAAGGACCCCACCAGTGTACAAATCTGTGTACCAGGCCTCTAATATAGTTATAAATTTAAAAAATAGTGTAAATTAAATTTAAAAAATTAGTTGGGAGCTCAGGTTCTTAACAAAATTAGTTATTCTACTAAATCAGTCTTCTGAACAAATTATAAATTTAGTTATCAGATATCCCTTGGTCATCTAGCAAAATAGTGAAGGTAGCTTAACTTTTTCTGATATACTAAATATCCAGAAATTACAGTGAATGAAATTATTATATTATCTAAGAGTAAGCAAGAAATCTAAACCTGCATCATTATTTCCAAATTATAAATACTCAATCATTCATTCATCCATAAAGATTTATTAATCTTGGCACTGTTCTTTTTGCAGGTGACAATATTCTTATAGAAAAATATTTTTTATAATAATTTAATCAGCAAGCTAACAACTCTGAATCACTTAGTTTCTTGTAGAGTCAAAAGCAAATGCACTGGGCCTCTAGTTAAACATAATTAAAAAGCAGTCAGGAAGGAAGTTTGATTTTCAGTGCATATTTTGCTTATATTTCTTTGACTTGCCTAGAAAACTAAGAAGGCTGCCTTTTATCTCTAAAAAGCAACTAAGAAGGCTGCCTTTTATCTCTAAAAAGCAGCAGTTACTATTTTTTAAATGGTAAGTGGTGACAAATTACATCTGACATTTTCCTGAGTGACCCAGAAAAAAGGGTTTTATATGAATATCCAAGACTTTTTTAAAAAATTCTATTTAACCTCCACATTTTCAATGCAGTGACCTGCATTCTCCAGAAGTTTACTCATTTTTTTCTCAAAAATTCATTTGTGCACATTTTTTTGGTTAATCTGGTTGCAGAACTGCATGGCTACTTTATTTTGCTCACTTCTAAATCACTGTTACTTTTTGTGAGGTATTGATCATAGAATAAATGAATTTGTTCTGATTGGTTGCAAGAATTAAACCATAAGAAGGGTTAGGAATTAATCTTAGAATGCTCAGGCTGGTTCTTCTCAAGTGTCAACACAGGGTTTTATTAACTCAAAATCCTTCCCTCTTCCACAATATGACTGAATTAGGAAAAGATTGAATGTTGAATAGGAATGACTCTTTTCAGATGGTAGTTAGCATTTAGATATAGTATTAATTTCTTGAGGTAGAATGGTGTTGAACTGATAAACTAAATAAAAGTTATTTTTTCTGTTATTTTTTACAATGGTTGCTAATTTGAAATTTAGTGATTGAGGTTGTGAACACACAAAACCTCAATTTACTGATAGTGATTAATGAAAACAAAATGAATAACATAGGGAAATATATCAACCTATAATTTGCCATCACATTCACAGCATTTTAGAGTTTAAAAGGAGCTGTTTATTTCAAATTCCAATTTATATACAAAGTATCTGATGTTCAGAGATTAAGAGATTTACCCAAAGTAATATATAGCTGGTCAGTCAGGACTTCTGATTCACAGTCCAGGATATTTCCATAAATCAATATTGAGTGCTTTCTTTGCCTTGAGTTACTCAGAAGATGTCAAAATCACCAGCTCAGTCAAGCTTTAGAAAATGTCTGTGATTAACCTGTTGTGCTAGGGTGAGAAAGAGTTTCTCATACAGGAGTTTACATCTCATTGACAGTTTCCCATGTGACTCCAAAGTGCACTTGAATAAAGAAAGGAAGCAGAAAGAATAATATTGAAGAAAAAACCACAGTATTGTTAGAAAGAAAAGGCTACTTAAAACCTGTGGTGACAGGGTCAGATGGACTGGTGAAACAAGATAAAGAATAATTCAGGTTGACAGAGAATGGATTGAGGTTTTTTGGACAGAGAAGATACTGATGGAGAACCACAAATTTTATCTACTTCCAATTAAAGAAGTCAAAGTTACATTTTTTATCACAGTCTGCTATTTTTTACTTCCTATAATATTGTAATCTCATGAAAAGACTCCTACAAGAAATTCAGGGTTTGAAAATATACCTATGGTACTGAACAATCCCATGAACTTTCTCTCAGTGGGGAATTTTTTTTTCTTTCTGCTTGTTTTGTTTCTATTTTTTAATTTTGGCTTAAATTAATCAGATTAATTGGAAATATTGTGTTTAAAATAACCAGTTTAATATTTCCCAACCATATGTCACAAATCAAAGAAGCATTGTGTGTTTCTAATTTTCGTTCCTGACATCAGCAAGACCAAAAGAATACAAATCAAAAATCCCTGATATAAAATATATTGTCAAATACTGTTCTAAATTATTCCCCAAATCTCAGAGACAAGTGAACAGTTTTATTTGCAAACCAGAAATTATTACATTAATCCAATTTAAAATTCTAAACTCTTATTTTTAAAACAAAATACCTAGGCAAGAAAGTATAGCTTAATAATATCACAACAAAACACTATTCTTTCTGGATCTTAAATCCTATTTTATGTCATAAATGTAGAATAATAATCCTTACTTGGCTTCAATGAGGGAGGTGAGTAACTATATTTCAAGATAATAAAATTATGATGACAAATAGTCTATTCTACTCAGTATTCCAAGAAGGGCAATGAACATAATCTAACCATTTTTTGATAACTAAATATGAACATTAATATCA
The DNA here is from genome assembly GCA_004026665.1 of Murina feae. Taxonomy (NCBI): domain Eukaryota; kingdom Metazoa; phylum Chordata; class Mammalia; order Chiroptera; family Vespertilionidae; genus Murina; species Murina feae. The sequence goes on along the minus strand of PVJC01050497.1, from coordinate 1,288 downwards.
TCCTTTTTTTTAAATCCTCACCTGAGGATATTTTTTCCATTGATTTCTAGAGAGAGTGAGGAGAGGGAAAGACAGAGAAACATCAATTGGTTGCCTCCTGCACATGCCCTGACCAAAGCCTGGGTTAGGGAGGAGCCTGCAACTGAGATGCCTTCCCTTGACTGAAGTCAAATTCAGAACCCTTTGATCCACAGGCTGACACTCTATCCACTGAGTCAAACTGGCTAAGGCAAGATCATCCTTTATTATGCTATCCTATCTAATAAAGGAGTAATATGCAAATTGACCATCACAAGATGGCTTCCCTTATGTGGTCAAAGATGGCCACCACAAGATGGCCAGCAAGGGAAGGCAGTTGGAAGGGACCCAGGCCTGCAGCGGAGGACTGTTGGGGGAAACCCAGGCCTGCAGGGGAGGACAGTTGGGGGTTACCCAGATCAGCAGGGGAGGGCAGTTGGGAGGGACCCAGGCCTGCAGGGAAGGATAGTTGGAGGGACCATCGTGGCAGGGTAAGGGCAGTTAGGGGAAATCAGGCCTGCACAGGAGCATTTAGTCATTGATCAGGCTGGCAGGGGAGTGGTTAGGGGCAATCAGCAGGTGAGAGGTTGGGAGCCAGCAGTCCTGGATTGTGAAAGGGATGTCTGACTGCCCATTTAGGCCCGATCCCATCCCATCGGGCCTAAACAGGCAGTTGGACATCCCTCAAGGGGCCCCAAAAATTGGAAAGGGTGCAGGTTGGTCTGAAGGATGCCACCACCACCCCCTACCCCCACTCTGTGCACGAATTTTGTGCACCAGGCCTCTAGTGTAAGAATAAAATTCATTTTAGTTATTCTATTCTCTTCCTGAAAGTCACATTTTAAGCCTTTACTTCTCCTGGCACCATTATAAGTGGCTTTAACAGTTTCCTCTAGTTGCTTCTTGATTTGTTACTAATAATCTCATCTGAGCCAGGAAACCAGATGTTTAACCTGTATGTTAAAAAAGTCACTACTTTGATTGAGAAAAATGAATAAAGGCTAGGAGTTTTTGGACTGCTATTTTAAGAACTCAAAACTCACTCATCTATGGATAATAATAACCATTATAAACTGGTGAACAAAAATAGGTACAGAGGCAGAGCAGCATCAAACAGACTGTCAAATTATAGCAACAAGGATGGGGAGGGTTGGGGGCGGGTAACAGATCAACCAAAGGACTTTCATGCATGCATTTAAGCATAACCAATGGACACAAAGCACGGGGGGGTGGGGGAGGCTGGGGGAAGGGCAGGGGGAAAAAGAGATAT
>PVJC01050496.1:0-11787 GCA_004026665.1 Murina feae | reverse complement strand
GAGTTTACAATGAAGTAGAGAAATCATTTAAGCTACTGTTAAATGCTTGTGATAATTACTTGCTTTGTGATAAAATCAATTTCTTAAAAAACTGAGAAACTTTTGTTTTTAAACAACCCTTTTAGCACAAACTATATGTCTTCCCTGATAATATATAAATGCATAAAGAAAAATAGTTCTTGGGTAAGCTGATTTTTTTTCTGGTTTGTTTATCCTTCTTTTCTCTTTATTATAATAGGCTTTAGATAAAGGAGTAAAAGCATTAAGTGAAAATTAGAAGAGCTTATTAGATACACCATTATTAGTTTCAGGGGAGTCCCAATTAAGCTTAAAAATAGGTGGGTTTAATGTAGAGATGGCTATTCTAATTCACTCATTAAGGAGTAAATATTTTTACTCTACCTGTGAGGATTTAGACAAATTTATAAGTTGAGCTCCTTTAAAATACTTAAGAAAATTTATTTTTTTTAGCATCATGTCAAGAATCCAATGATTTAATGCTTCTTAGAAATGAAACCTAAGGATAATTGTCTAAGCCAGTGTTCAATTTTTATTTTAAAATGTATTTGGTTTTCAAATTATTTTTAAAAGCTATGAATCTCAAAAAGAGTAAAAATAATAAATAAGCAAATTTGAATTACTTTTGAGATATGACAATTGCAACAGTACTGCCCAGCGAAGTATCCATTCCAGCCCACATCATCACACCCGGTGCTAGAGTCTCTGTTTTCAGCCTTTGCAGACACCCCATCCTCATTGCCAATGTCCTTTGAGTCCTCCCTGAAAGTTGAGCTTAGTTCTCGAACTTCAGCGTCCATATGAAATGTGTAGAGAACTTCCTATAAAATGAAGTTTCCTGAACTCCTCCTTAGCGATTCTAATTTAGCAAAGGCCTAGGGATCTTTTTTAATCTCAGAATCCCTGATGCAGGTGTTTGGAGAACGATACCATGGCTGAGATTAAGTCAGTATTCTCTAGTATGCCGCATTCATCTGCATTCATCTTGATTACAGGCAAGACTCGGTGGATGGAAGCATTTTTATCGAGCACAAATCTTGACTCACCAACAAGTCTGACTTTCTGCACATGTAGTTTTATGAGGTGCTCTCATTCTGAAAATTGGAATTCTAGATTATTCTCATGGAGTTCAGTTACCAGGAGTAACCTTGACTCTCAGTTGTGTTACCTGAGTAGGATACATTTTGCTGAGTCCTACTCAAGTTACCTCTGGGGCCAGTGCTCTGCCTTACACTTGCCAGTCTTTCATAGGACTTGAAGTTCTGAGAACTTGGTAGCTGCTGAAAGCTTTGCTCATTAAGTATCTACAATCTCTTCCTAATTCTTTCTGACCCTGCTTTACCATTATTTCTTGCTGAGCAGAAAGAGTGAAATAGTTGACCTCACATGCATTCGAGTCAGACGATCTGAATTGGAATCTTAATTTGGCTTCTCACTAGCTGGCTGACTTTGAATATGTTACAGACACCCTGGGACTGCATTTCTTTTGTATAAGATGGGAGTGTCCACATCAGTGACAATGTGGTAACATATGTAAAGGACATAGTTCCTGGCACATAGTAAGTACTAAGTATGTGTTAGCTAATACTACTATCAAAGGTATTACCTTACTGGACCAGGCTGCCTAGTATCATTTGTGGTAGAATGGACTCTTTCCAGCTGGCTCTGTCATCATTTTCTATCTCAGCCCAGCACAAGAGCACAACTATTCCTCACACCACCTCAGACAATTGATTACTCGAAGCCTCAACTACTTGAGATCATAATATCTTCTTATTTTCCTATCCTTTGCATTTGGCCTGAAATAGAAGCTAATAATTCTGTGTTAATTTAACACATGAGTAAACGGATAAGCTTCCTACAATGTCAAACTGGTCTTTTATGTGTTTCTTCATTTCTTGGTTTGCCAGAGTTATTGTACTATCATGTATTATTTAACTAATGATATATATATATATATATTTTGGCCTACAAAGGAAAGTGAATAAGCTTGAGGTGAAAACTATAAAGAAAAATAAGCATGATCAAGAAGAGGAAAGGCATAGACTACTCCAGGCCTTTGGTCACTCACACAAGAAGTACTTTTACGCACCTGGGGTATGCATGGATACTGAAAGGCGATGGCTTTTCAAAACTATTGTATGCAGGACTCCACATACCTTGAGTTGATATATAACAGAAGGTTAGGTTGCTGCTAAATGCTCTTCCTTGGGAAGCATAATGTCCCTGCTCACACATTTCATATTGTATAGAACCTTCTACAAACCGGGCTTCAAAGTCAGAGGAAGAGTGGGTGACCTGGCCTCTTGACCTAATGCAGCAACCATTTGCCTGCCCCTCTCTTGAGGTCTGATCCTAGGGTCTAAGCTGTGGCAAAGATCCCATTACAAATCCCCAGGATTGCTGAGAAGTGTGAACGCCATTTCTATCCCATCCTCCGGTGACTCTGAAAGGCCTTATTGGGTCCCCCTTGCTGAGGAGGCAGCTGTGTTGTGGAGATATGGGTCCATCTAACTTAGCAGCAGCCTGGGAGGCCTCCTGTGACGTGGAATAATGTTCCAGAAATCCAAACAGAAGGCAAGGCCTGCAGATCAGCAGAGCATTTATGGTTCTCAGGGTCCTGGTCCACCTGGGACATCTCTGTCGAAATGAATGCTGGGGACAGGATTTGGACAGCTGAACCCTGCATTGCAAGAAAGGCTGAAGCCAATTAAGCTCCAGACATGCTTTCCTTTAGAACTGAAACAAAATTTAACCATCTCAACTTTTATTTCATATTATCTCCCAGAGACGTGAAATAAACAAACAAACAAAAAAAAAGGGGGGGGGTGCGCTGAGGAGAAGAGAGGAAAAATGACCAGTCTACATCCCCTCTGAAATCCTGTTCAGAGAATTTGCTGCAATGGCATTCCAGCTTCAAATAAGACTGATTAAAATAAAATTATTCAGTCTCCTGACCCATAGCAAATTTCATGAGCTGCAATTTGTCTAGCAGTTGAGCTGTGAGTACAATCTGATTGGCCATAATTTAGGTTTATAGTTCCTTTCCCCCCACCCCTCAAACACAGTAAATTCCAGCGATTCTGAAATAAAGAACTAGAAAAAAGTGTGCGGACTTAGTTTAAGCTAAGAAAAGTGCAAAGAAAAAATTTAAATGTGATAACATTGTTTGCTTTTTAAAAAGCTTGACTGTTCCGTGTCTCTGGAGCTTTGCAGGAGGAGACTGTCCTTGCTTTTGCACTTGTGCATTCCATTCTGAACCTCCTATCTGTGTTTGCCCTGCTAACCTTCCCTTCTCTTTCTTTTCCCCTGTATTCTCTAATTGCAAGTCATGAAAGAATTCTCAACTCTGAAAATGCTGAAGCCCTACAGTGCCAAGAATTTCTAACCCACTGCTCAGGTCCTGCCTGGTTTGCCTCCTCCCACAGTTTTCTCAATGACAAACTGGCTTCTTTTCCAAAGTCCCAGTATGGCATATAAGCAGCCCTCACTGGAGGAAACAGTGGAGAAATCCTTTCAATTCCTTCTGTTCCAGATGATGAAACAAATGTTTTCAACATCCAGGAAGGGAAATGTATGCTAATGGAAAAAGCAATATCAGGGAACAGACACCTGTTTAATGCTCTCCTTACCAAGCAAAACCACAGAGGTTTTATAGCAAGCAGGCCCTCTTTGGCCTTAGAACATCAGTCCTGCTACCCAGATCTCTCAGATAAGCTGGACCAGATGTGCTGGTTCAAGAGGCAGGGTAGAGAGACCATCTGAAACCCAGGCAGGTGTTTAGGCTTCTCGGTAATGCATCAGGGACTGAACCATGATTCTATACACTGTTGGCAACAGAATTTCCCTATTTCTCTATAAGATGTAGAAACATTCCAACTCTCTTTTTCTATCTGAAGCTCACTTCCTGACAGCCTGGAAACTAAGAGCTTCCTTGGGTGTAGCGGCTAAAGACCAGATGGATGTGGGCACAAATTCCTCTCACTGTGCTGATCTTTTATGGATCCTAAGAAGGGTATGAGCAAGGCTTTCCTTAACTTCTTAGTTGAAGGCATCTGTTATATTTCTTCTGACATATAAAGAATTTTAAAACGACTCCAGTTTCAATGTATAGTCCTGGAAGAACCTGACATGCAATAGACACTCAACTAAAATCTGTGGAAAAGTGAATGGATGAGCAGAGTTGCTTCATTGTAGACTGTGCCTTACTGAGTGGGGAGAGTCTCTCATAAGCCTCCAAGCCCCTCATGGCCAGGGAGATGAAGCAGGGACCTTGGGTTGCCTGCCTCTGGGACTTTGCATAACCATCTGTTGTTAAGAAAATATATTTTGAACTTCTTTGTCAGAACAATGGGTTTAGGCATTCCTTCTCTTGCCTCCTCTGCTCTGTAAATGAAAAGAGACTTCTTCAGTGGAAAGAAAAGCAGCTTGGGTTCAGACAAAGTCGGTCTGAATATCAGCTCCACAGGCTGTGTGTTAACTGGGACAAATTGCTTTGTATCTCGGAGGCTTAGTTTCCTTTTCTACAAAATGAGAATAATAAATTCTACCTTGCAAGAACGTTAGGAGGATTAAATAAAATGAGGTACCTAAAACTCTTGGTACCGAGTAGGATCTTAATAAGTGAGCACAGTTATAATAAAAACATATGAAGAACATTTGGCACTTTCCTGCAGAAATCCCTCTCTCTAATTTGCTTCTTCTCATACATTGCTTAAGGCCACTCTAAAAAAGGGGAAAGTTTATTGAACTACCAGTGCTTATTTTAAAGCATCTAATCACAGGGGAGTCTAAAGTGAAAATCTGCTATTCTTCTTATGTTCTCAGGATTGCTATAGAGTCTGATTAATTTGATATTCAGGAGAACATGGAAAATTGATTCCAACAGCAAGTCATTTAACTTTTTTTTTTATTATGAAAAGATTTAAACTTATGCAAGTACATAATGAAATTTCTGTTTCTGTCTTCTGTGGGTAATATGGAAACCCAAACGCTGACAACCTCAGAAGATCTGAGATTTCCATTATTTTTCCTCAAGATGACAAGGAAGACCTATGCTTATATTCTTGTTTTATAGTTGAGAAAACATGTTCATATAGATTGTGAGGTGTCCAAAGTCACACATCAACATGAAAAAAAGAATCAAGACAGATCTTATTACCATTCCATAGCATTTCTCTTTTATGATGCTTTCCAATAGATAAGCATAGGGAGCACAAGTCTTAAGAAAAATAAATAAATATGCTAGGTTGGTTAATATCCCTTTATCTACCCCTTCCATCCTCTTATTGGAGTACTTCAAATAGTTAATGATTCCGTTATAAACAAACTATGTTCTAGAAAAGTTTACATTGTATAACCCAATATACATTTTAGATGTTAAAGCAGCCAGTTTTTATCTTACCAAGATGCAAAAATGTTCTCCCTAGACGATACCCGTTCTCCTTAATTAGATACTAGAGGAAAAATTTTTCCCATTAGTAGTATTCTTTAGCCAACATGGATGGTGAAGTCACGTTAGAGAAAGTTTCCTTCTGGATTTCTAAACATCACAAGGAGGTACATAGCTTTTGGCAGGAATGAGGATTTAAATTTTTAAAATCCAGGAGAATTTGGGGGTTTTGGAAGACTAGACACCAGAGGGTGCTAAAGAGCTACATAATTTACGTTTGGGTCTTTCATCTGCCAAATTTCTATGGTAATAGGGTCAGCTGGCCCTGAGAGAAGAGTTTGGGCACCTTTAGAGCTAGGAGATCTATTCCCTGTCTCAAGGCTTTGTTGAAGGTGTATGCCCACCTGGAGCCGGGGCCTACATTAATAGACTTTCAGTGTGGACAGGCTCTTGTTGCTGCTGACTTGACAATTGGTTTGGTCAATCCCATTGATTCTGAGGAAGTCAGCTGTTAAAAATAGAATCAATCCTGCTCCCACCAGCTCACTGACCATTTGCAGGTACTCATAAACACTAAAAATGACTGTCCAGAGGCTGGGTATCAGGCTTCTTTTATCTTTACTTTGAATTTGCTGCTTCTCACTGTATCAGTAGAGGAGAGGACTTCAAAGAATTGAAAACAGCCTGGGCTGCATGAGTCTCCCAAGAAAGAAATTATTAATAAAATGTCAAGTCTTGTGCATTAAGCTTCTTTTGAAAAACTTTCCTAAATTTATGAAATGTAGAGTTTGGTGCTTTGGACCTGTCTGTATTCCTGAAGCCACACTTCTTCTTCTCAAGAACAAATTACCCCTTTACCCATGAGCTCAAGTCCATATCCTCATATGAATGTAACTACTGAGGGCTTAATGCAATGCTTGGCACAACATAAATGTAAAATAACAGATTTCGATCTCAAGAATCTTCTTATGACTTATACAGAAAAACTTTCAATGAACAATGTAGACTATCTTATCAGCTGTAACTCTGATTGGCATACTGAGTCAGCACACTGGTGGGAACTCAGTCTAATTTACACTAAGAATATGGGGCTCTGGCTCAGTTGGCTAAGCATCATCCTATCTATTGGACGTAAGGTAAAAATATGCCCTAGGATACTACAGTGAATAAGATGTAATTCCTGACCTCATAGAGTTGACAGAGCAGCCGGGGAAACATGTAAACTGATACAGAGACAGACCCTAAACCAGAGGTACATGTGGGGTGTTATAGGAGAGATGGAAGACTATCCATCCTTGACATGTGAAGTCAGGCAAAACATATTCTGGGAAGAGGTGGCATCCAGACTGAATTCTAAAGGATGAAGTGAAGTTAACCAGGTATTAAAGGGAGCATGAGGATATCTAATGGAGGTGTGAGACGTCAATGTGTGAAGTGCCCCACAGTGACAAGAGTTCGCTAGGTGCTGGAAATAGCAAATCATTCAGGATGAAGAGATGAAGTGTCAGGGGATCAGCAAAGATGAGCCTTGAGAGACAAGTGGAGAGGATTGGTTACAAAGAAATGTGTGTCATCCTAAAGGATTTGGAAATTATGCTGTTGGAAATGGAAGTCATTGAAGTATTTTAGGGAGGAGATTGGTAGGTTCAGAGGTGAACTTTAGAAAGATCACACAGATTAGAAGAGGACAAAGCAAGAAGCAGGGATACCATTTAGGCAACTCCTTCAATAATTCAAGTAAGACTTCACAGACAACTGAACTCAACTGTTAGCAGTGGCGATGAAGATGAGATACATGGAGCTTTCAGTTGTTCTTGATGAACACTGTGGCATAAGCAAAAAGTAGAGAGTCAGCAATTAGGCCCTGGATTCCAGATCAGTTCATTCTCTGGGTGACTGCTAGGGCTATTCTCTTGGAAATATGAGGCCACGGGCTTTTAGAAGATCCACTTTTTGGATGAAGTCTTCTGTGCTTCATACTATTATATCTTGGGAGTCATTTCTTAACTAAATAGTACCACTGAACACCTACCACACATTATTTTGTCTTGTTCCCTAATTGTGTGTAAAATCGGTCAGGTCTCCACATCAATAGGATAAAAAAGAGGAATCCTGTACTGTGTGCTTCCCTGCACAGCTGTTTTTATGACTGGAGCACCAAAGTCATATTTAATGTTTGATCAATTTTAGCTTAGGGCTTGTGTTCAGAATGTATCATTATTAGTTACAAAAAAGGCAGCCTTTTAACTATGGGATGCAAATCTGCAAGTAGCTTTTACGGTCTTTCCTAATGGACTTCCAAGTAGACTTTCTAATGCCATCCTGACTTCTTACATGTATCTACCAATTCCTATGCTCTTTCATTCATTGAATTTTAAAGAAAGGAGGAGCAATAAGTTACAATCAATAATGGCTTGGAGAACTTAATTTCAGTAAATGCCATGTATTCACAAACTCAGGTAAATTCATGGTTTGAGGGGAAAAAATAACTTTCCTTTTCCTGTTTTCTCACAGATTCATTTGGAGAACTGTGTAGTGTAGCATCAGCCCTTTATCAGCAGACAGCAGTCTCCCAGAACCCCTGAGATGCAGTCCACCCCCACACTGGGCAACTACCTTTCCTCAATGTTCTCTTGCTGGCTCTGTGGATGGAATAATAAGAATCACAAAATCACAGTCAGAATCCTTTCCCCCTGTGGACAGAACTATAGATGGCTTCTCCAGTTTACTCAGAGACTAAACCACTTAGGTTACCTAAATAAAATAGTTTTCCCCTGGTAATATTTTAAGCTACTATTTTCTTTAAAGACTAAAAAGTACAAAGAGGACTAAAAAAGTATAGAAAAGAAAACACCCTTGCCTCAATCTTATCAATTACTATAGCTGTTAACTTTCTTGAGAATATCTTACAACCACCACCTTGTCTCTCTAAAATTTCTTAGAGCTTTTAAAAAGAGAAGTAGGTGTCTAAATTTTTGTATATGCATACCAATCACTATTAAAAATGAGAATAATCCTAATTTCTAAATATAATCTTATTTTTCTCACTCAGAAATTTGAAAATATCCCCCATGTCAATAAAGTTATATCTATATCGTGATTTAACAGCTACATAGCACACTGATGTGTATAAATATGCTATAAATTATCTAACCAATGCCCATTAGGTTTTTAGTCATTTTCTCATCTTTTGCAAATATAGACTATGCTACCATGAACAAATGTGCACACTCATATTTGTACCCTTCTTAACAATCTCAAGACTATTTTCTAGTCGTGAAATAAGAACACACTCAGTCCCTGTACTGTCACAACCTAACACAAAACTTGATCAATCTTTTTATTATTTACTAGGGACCTGGTACACAAAAATTTGTGCACTCGGTGGGGTTCCTCAGCCCTGCCTGTGCCCTCTCAAAGGCTGGGACCCCTTGGGGGATGTCCACCTGCTGGTGTTCCTGGTCAGCCTGGGTGAGAGGCCAATGGCTGTTTGCAGGCTGGCCAAGCCCCCCAGTGGGAACCCTTACCCCATGGGGGTGTGGCCATCCTAGGTGAGGGATTGAGGGCTGTTTTCAGGATACCTATAGCCCCTTTAGGGTTCAGGTCCCTACTGGGGTGCCTGGACAGCCTGGGTGAGGGGCGGAGGGCTGTTTTCATGCTGCCCACATCCCCTTCAGGCTTCAGGTTCCTACCGGAGTGCCTGGCCAGCCTGGGTGAGGGTCTGAGGGCCATTTTCAGGTTACCCACAGCCCCTTCAGGATTCAGGTCTCTACTGGGATACCTGGTCAGCCTGGGTGAGGGCTTGAGGGCTGTTTGTAGGCTGGCCACAGCTCCCATTGACCCAAGGTCCCAGCGAGGCTGGCTGGAAGCAGGTTTCTGGGGTTTATTTATCTTCTATAATTGAAACTTTGTTGCCTTGAGCAGAGGCCATAGCCTGCCTAGGCAGGCAATGAAGCCTCCTGTTTGCTTCAGCTCCCTGGCTTCTATAACTGAAACTTTGTTGCCTTGAGCAGAGGCTGCAGCCAGCCTAGGCAGGCAATTTCCTCCTGTTTGCTCTAGCTCAGTGGCTGCCAGCCACCATCTGGGCTGGGTTAATTTGCATATTGTTGCTCTGATTGGCTGGTGGGTGTGGCTTGGCTGATGGGCATGGCTTAGGTGTAATGGAATGAGGGTTAATCTACACATTACTTTTATTAAATTAGAGTAATTCGGTGAATATGAAATTATAGTGTATAGTTTTCTCAAAGAGTAGAAATATTTCTTTAATCTTTTAATATTAGTTTGTCCATTTATCATTTCCCTTTTGACTTTACCTTATTTTATTTGTCTCTTTTAGTAGGACTACCTTAAGTATATGTTCCCACTGATCTGTCTATTTGATCCTGACGGATAATTTTTTATTGCTTTGCGATTTATTTATAAATAATATAAATGTAACAGGAATGCATGTTTCATAAAGGCTTAAAAGGAATAACCAATAAGACAAACTAAATAGGCTTAATTTTTTTTAAAAAAAACGACTAATTTATTAAAAAATTTCTATATCTCCTTCATTATTAAAAATCACTTTTGCTGTCAATTTTGTTATTTTCATTTACCTAGAACCTTATTTTCAGAGGGATTGACAAATTTCTTTTTTATGACCAGCTTATTAAAACTATGCTATCTTCCTTCTTGTTATTTCTTAAACTTGTTTTAGTTAACATTTTCTTTGTTATGCACATTTGAAGTTTATATATATTTTTCTTTAAATAAAGAATCTCTGGTTTATTTAACAACTTTTATTTTCAAAAAGTTACATTTCTTTTATTTCAGTCTTATTCATTTTCTTTAGCCTCAATAGGACTACATTATTGCTTCATTTGCTAACTTCTTGAACTAGTTGATTAACTCATACATTTTTTGTTTAATAATAATGCACTTTTATAAAATTCTTTAGTTTATTTTGTAAGCTTTATGGAGGCATAATTGACAAGCATTTTAAATTTAAATTCTAAAGGAGGATATGCTGTGGAACAATTATCGCAATCAAAACAATGAGTTAACTTTTTAAGAAATTGCCGAAGTCATTTCCAGAGTGACTGAATTATTTAACCTCTCAGCAGTGTATAAGAGATTCAGTTCCTCCACATAGTTCGAGTGCTTAGACTTTTTAACTTTTGCCATTTTAATAGGTACATCGTGGTATCTCATTGTCTTTTCAATTTGCATGGAATTCTACATGTTTTGAAGTATCCTGGATATTCTGTGGTTTGCTTTTGAAATAATAATTATTTCCTAAAATATATTTTTATTGATTTTAGAGAGGAAGGAAGAGGGAGGGAGAGATAAAAACATCAGTGATAAGAGGGAATCATTGATCAGCTGATTCCTGCATGTCTCCCCTCCCCCACTGTGGATCAAGCCTGCAACCCAGGCATGTTCCCTGACCAGGAATCAAACCATGACTGCCTGGTTTTATATGCCAGTGCTCAACGACAAAGCCATGCTGGTGGGATGAAATAATAATTATAAAGGGAGTTAAGAAGTCCTATCGTTGGGATGTTTTATTTTCACTAGTATTATAGTTATTATATAACTAGGGGCCCGGTGCACAAAAATTTGTGCACTCGGGGTGGAGGGAGTCCCTCAGCCCGGCCTGTGCCCTCTCACAGTCTGGGACCCCTCAGTGGATGTCCTATGATGGCCCCAGTCTGCCAGGCGCCTTTTGTGTGTGTGTGTGTGTGTGTGTGTGTGTATGTGTGTCACCACTGGGGACCTGCCCCCAGCCGCATCTGAGGCTCGGAGCAGTCCTCCTGTGTGTGTCTACCTGCCGGGGATCTGCCTCCAGGCTTGGAGCAGGCACCCCCTCTATGTTGATCTCTCAGACTCTTGCCCTCCCCTGCCTGTTGTTCTCTTTTTTGAGCTGTGACCAGGGCTGGGTGCTGCCTGCCTCCCAAGCTTGCCTACTGCCCATCTTCCTCCAGCCACCAGAAAGCAGGGAAAACCCCGCCTCGTGGTCAGGCCAGCCTGTTCCTGCTCCCTGATCCCGGAAGGGACCTGGGAAGCCGCCAAGCAGGCCGCCAACTCTTTCCCACTCACCCGTCCCCTGCTGCCTTCCTTTCCCACTTCCCTGGGGCGCCAAGGGGTCTGGGGAGCTGCCAAGCAGGACCCCGGCCCCAGCATCCTTGCTTTCCCACTCCCCGGGGCCACGCAAAGGGCCTGGGAAGCTCACCAAGCAGGCCGAGACCCCCCCGACGCCTCTTTCCCACTCCCCGTCCCACCACCTTGCTTTCCCACTTCCTGGTGCCCTGCAAGGGTCCTGGGAAGCCCTCCAAGCAGGCCACTGACCTCCTGCCACCTCTTACCCGCTCCCCAATGCCCCTCCAAGGGCCTGG
>PVJC01050495.1:0-11783 GCA_004026665.1 Murina feae | reverse complement strand
GCAACAAAAGAAAATATAGATCAATTGGAGTTGATCAAAACTAATAACTTCTGTGCATATCAAAGCATACTATCAAGAAAGCCAAAAGATACGCTACATAATGGGAGAAAATATCTGCAAATCACACATCCAATAAAGGGTTAATATTCAGTATATATAAAGAACTCTTATAATTCAACAACATAAAAAACAAACATCCCATTTCAAAAATGGGCAAAAGACTTGAATAGACGTTTCTCCAAAGAAGATATACAAAGAGCCAATAAACATATAAAAAGTTGCTCAAAAAGTTGCTGGTCACTAGGGAAATGCAAATCAAAACTTCAATGAAATAGCACTTCACTCCAACTACACTTACCACAATGGCTATACCAACTTTTTTTGTTGTTGTTAGTCCTCACCTGAGGATTTTAAAAAATCTTTATTATTCATATTATTGCAGTTGTTCCTCTTTTTTCCCCCCATAGCTCCCCTCTTCCCAGTTCCCACCCCATCCTCTGCCTTTACCCCTGCCCCCCACTGTCCTCATCCATAGGTGTACGATTTCTGTCCAGTCTCTTCCTGCACTCCCAACACCCCTTTCCCCCTGAGAATTGTGAGTCCACTCACTTTCTTGTTTTTTTTTTCATTTATCTTTATTGTTCAGATTATTACAGTTCCTCTTTTTCCCCCCATAGCTCCCCTCCTCCCAGTTCCCACCCCACCCTCTGTCCTTGGCCCTCCACTGTCCTCATCCATAGGTGTACGATTATTGTCCATTCTCTTCATGCACCCCCAACACCCTTAACCCCCGAAAATTGTCAGTCCACTCCCTTTCTATGCCTCTGATTCTATTCTATTCACCAGTTTATTCTGTTCATCAGATTTTTTATTCACTTGATTCTTAGATTCACTTGTTGATAGATATACATTTGTTGTTCATAATTTTTACTTTCCTTCTTCTTTTTCCTATTCTCAAAGGATACCTTTCAGCATTTCATATAATACTGGTTGTGTGGTGATGAACTCCTTTAGCTTTTCCTTGTCTGTGAAGCTCTTTATCTGACCTTCAAATTCTGAAAGATAGCTTTGCTGGGTAAAGTAATCTTGGTTGTTGGTTCTTGCTATTCATCACTTTGAATATTTCTTGCCACTCCTTTCTGGCCTGCCAAGTTTCTGTTGAGAAATCAGCTGACAGTCTTATGGGTGCTCCCTTGTAGGTAACTGACTGCTTTTCTCTTGCTGCTTTTAAGATTCTCTCTTTGTCTTTTGCCCTTGGCATTTTAATTATGATGTGTCTTGGTGTGGTCCTCCTTGGATTCCTTTTGTTTGGGGTTCTCTGTGTTTTCTGGACTTGTAAGTCCATTTCTTTCATCAGGAAGGGGAAGTTTTCTGTCATTATTTCTTCAAATAGGTTTTCGATATCTCTCTTTCTTCTTCTGGCACCCCTATAAATCTGATGTTGGTACACTTGAAGTTGTCCCAGAGGCTCCTTACACTATCTTCATATTTTTGGATTCTTTTTTCTTTTCCAGTTGGGTGTTTTTTGCTTCTTCGTATTTCAAATCTTTGACTTGATTCCTGTGATTCTCTAGTCTGCTGTTGGATCTCTGTATATTATTCTTTATTTCAGTCAGTGTATGCCTAATTTCTAGCTGGTCCTTTTTCATATCCTTGAAGGTCTCACTAAATTTATCGGCGGTCTCTAGAAAATTCTTGAAAAACCTTATAACTGTGGTTTTGAACTCTATATCCAGTCATTTGCTTTCCTCCATTTCTGTCATTTGTAACCTGTCTTTGTCTCCACATTTTGGCTGCTTCCCTGCATTGATAGGGTGGCTTTCTGTGCTAGGTGTCCTAGAGGGCCCAGTGGCTCAGCATCCCAATTACCCGAGGTGAACACTCTTGGTGTACCACTTTGTAGGCTTTGTGCACAGTCTTGTTGTAGTTAAGACTTGATTGTTGTTGGTATCACTGGGAGGAATTGACCTCCAGACTACTTGGCTATGAGAATCAGCTGTGTCTAGGGTGGGAGATTTTCTGTTTTGGAGACACCCTTATGGGGCAAGACTTAATTCAGTGAGGTTTTGGTGCTCACTGAGTCTGCCCCCTGAGTGTGTCCCTTATGGATCTGAGGAGTTGTAATCTGGGTGGTCCCACTCTGATCACTGGGTACACTGGCTCTTGGATCTCTAAGGAGGTGCTATTTTAGCTTCTGCTTGAGGCGACCTAGCCTTTATATGCAAAAGCCTCGCAGCTTGGGTGGGGCAGGGTCTCGGGGAATCAACAGGGCAGAGCAAACAGCTATGGCTGATTCTCAGTCCTGCCCTAAGAGGCACCGGGTCTCAGTGTCCCTTGGCACTGCCGAGAGAAAGCTGCTCTGGAGTTCCTCCCAGTGCCAGACAGCCCAGCTTCTCCCCATATGAGTCTGGTTCCCCAGAAACTCACCAGGAACTGGAGTTCAGAGCTGTCGGGAGCTTGTGACTCCCTTTGGATTAAAAAAAAGAACCGCGTACTCAGTTGCCAGCCCTTTCCTCGAGCCCTTTCTGTGCGCCTTCGTACCTCTGCACTTTACTTCCGCACCTCCTCTGAGTCTCAGTCTCTTTCTAGTTATAGCATTTCCACTCAGCCAGCCTTCCTGTGGGTCTGGGTGGTGTCCGTTTTTTCTTTTCATTGTGGTTTTGAAATGGTTGTGCAAGACAGCAATTTTAGGTGTTTACCTATGCCGCCATCTTGGTTTTTCCTCTATACCAATTTTTTAATAGAAAAAAACAAATATTGGTTAAGATATGGAGAAATTGGGACACTGATGCATTGCTGGTGGGAATGTAAAATTATGTAGCTGCTTTGGAAAATAAATGGTGGTTCCTCAAAAAGTTAAACATAGAATAATCATATTACCCAGCCATTTCACTTCTTGGTATAGATCCAGAATAAATGAAAGCAGGAACTTGAACAGATTTTTGTACACCCATGTTCATAGCAGCATTATTCACAAGCATCAACTGATAAATGAATGGATAAACAAAATGTGTTACATATATCTATCTATCTCCTATCTAATAAAAGAGTAATATGCAAATTAGGCATCACTCCATGACAAAGATGTCTGCCACCATGACCACAAGATGGCCACCCCCATGGACACAAGATGGCTTCCCCCATAGCCACAAGATGGAGGTGCCCAGTCTGGCTCAGTACCACCACAAAAGTGGTCAGGCCTGTTAGCCAGGCAGGTGGCAGGGGAGGTGGAGGGCCCAAGGGGTGGAATAGGCGATCAGAGGGAGCTGGGGGTCCTCTGCCCAGGCCAGAGGCCTTACCCAGAGGCCTCACAGGAGCAAGGGTGGAGCTGGTGATTGGAGGGGGCAGGGGCAGAGCCGGTGATTGGAGGGGTATGAGGGTGCCCTACCCAGGCATAAGGCCAGGCCAGAGGCCTTAGGCCTCGGCAGGGGCTAGGCCAGAGATCGCAGGGATCTGGGCTCCATAGAGCCAGTGATTGCAGGGGTCTGAGGGTCCCCTGCCTAGGCCTGCATCCTCAGCCAGAGGTTACAGTGCTGGGCAGTGGTGGAGCTGGTGATTGGAGTGAACTACAGAGGAAACACCTTTTCTTACCGCTCATTGGCTAAGCTCCCTGTGTGCCACTGGTAATATTCTTAGTAACTTGCATAGTAAGAATCCAAAAAGGCAATCTATGGTTTTTCCACCACACTCCTGGCGGAAAAAAATGAAGGTCCACTGCTGGAGGGCTAAGAAATGTCATATCCTGCCCTAGCCGGTTTGACTCAGTGCATAATGCCTCAGCCTGCTGACTGCAGGGTCTGGGTTCAATTCTGACCAAGAGCATGTACCTAGGTTGCAGGATCCTCCCTGGCCAGGGCCCGAGTCAGGGCATATGCAGGAGGCAACCAATCAAAGTGTTTCTCTCACTTTGTTGTTTCTCTCTGTTTTTCTCTTCTCTTCTACATTCTCTAAAAATCAATGGAAACATATCCTCAGATGAGGAAAAGAAAGAAAGAAAGAAAGAAAGAAAGAAAGAAAGAAAGAAAGAAAGATCATATCCTATGAAAGACACATCTTGAAAATGACTAAAGAAAGTTGTCATTTCTTCATGGTTAAGGGACTGGAGTCCGTGTTGATGAAAACACCTTGGTGGCTGTGGTGACTGGCAGTGGCTGTAGCAGTGGAGTAATGGGGCTGGTGGCTTCCCCTGATTAGCCTGGTCACCTCCCACAAAGAGAGGCCAGATTGCGGTTTAGGCCGGCTCCCCAAGGGGAGCAGAGAGCGGGCCCAAGCCATCAGTAGGACACCCCTTGAGAGTTCCCAATATGTGAGAGGGGGCAAGGCTGAGCTGGGGACCTCCTCCCCAGTGCACGAATTTCGTGTCCCGGGCCCCTAGTATATCCTAACTAATAAAAGCAAAATATTAAAATTAACTGTTTCTTCGGGACGCTTAAGACATGTCCACCAACCAATCAGAGTGGCTGTATGCAAATTAATCTAGCCAAGATGGTGGAGGCCGCAATCCCGGTGTGCGGCTTTTCCTGCGCTGCAGCCTTCGCCATCTTGGGAGCCTCAGTCCTGGGAAGGCATCTGGCGCCCTGAGCCGGCTGATGCCTTCCCGGGGGGGGCCTTGGGTGGCAGGACCAGCCGGCCGGCCCCCAAGGCCCTCTTCTGGGAGGCCATGGGGTGTGGGGTGGCCAGCGCCACCCCATCGGCTTCCCAGGCGGGGGCCTTGGGCGGCGGGACCAGCCGGCCGGCTCCCGAGGCCCCCTCCTGGGAAGCCATGGGGTGTGGGGTGGCCATCCTATCACTTCCCAGGCTGATGGGCCAGAGGGTCAGTGGGAGCTGTGGCCAGCCTGTAAACTGCCCTCAGACCCTCACCTAGGCTTGCCACATCCCCTGGGGTGAGGGTCTCCACTGGGGAGCTTGGCCAGCCTGCAAACAGACATTGGCCTCTCACCCAGGCTGGCCAGGCACATCAGCAGGTGGCCATCCCCAGAGGGGTCCCAAACTGCGAGAGGGCACAGGCCGGGCTGAGGGACCACCCCCCCTCCCACCCATTGCACAAATTTTTGTGCACCGGACCCCTAGTATATATATAAGCCTAAGCGACCGTTTGACCATTCGCTATGATGTGCACTGACCTCCAGGTGGCAGATGCTCAATACACAGGCATGGAAACATGTAACAGACTAAACAATCTCAGGGGGAAGGAGGATAACATTCCCTGTTCTGGTCACCTCCTTGCTTGACCCGAAAGGCAGGAGAATCTCCCCTCCTTGTTGAGACGTGGGTCAGCAATGTCTGTCTCAGCATCTCTGTGAGACCCACAGAACTAAAAGTGTTACTTGTCTCCCGAAAGAGGTCTGGAGACATTGGTGTGTGTGTGTGTGTTCCTGTGAGTCTTCTGTCCTACCATCTGAGCCAAGCTGGTCAGTAGCACAGTTGTGGGGGGCTGGTATTTACTTCCCTCATGCTACTATCTTTTTTAATCTGATGAGAGGCCTGGAGCCTGATGGGAAAGCAGAAGTGCTTGGTGGTCCTTAAGGCCACTTGTGTTTAGAGACATCAGTTTTGTGGATAAGTTCAGTTTCATGTACTTTGTGGAGCATCTAGTCTGACACTTGTCAGGGAGGCAGACACAGAGGCAGCAATGGTGATCCCTGCTGCAGGAGAGGGCAGACAGGAGCAGGGGAAGCCGGAGGGTGGCTGCTGCTCGGGGAGGGCATGCCGGGCAGAGCTTGGAGAGCAGGTGGGAACTGGCCAGTGTGCCCACAGAATGTTGGATCTTGCAAGAAAGAGGCAGCCTGGAAGTGAGCCTCTCACCTGTTTGTGTTGGATGAAGAAGAATTTATTCTGGGAGAGGAAAAGAGAATGCTTATCTCCGTCACGTAGTACACCAGAGGGGAAGCATGAGTGGCGGAACAGTCATGGGGGCTGATAAAATGGAGAGCTGTCTTTCACTGGCTTCCTGGCAAAATGTCAGAGGCATTCTCTGGCCAGTTTGGTGCGGTTATCACTGACCGTTTGAAATCTATCAGAGAGCCTTTGCTCTCTCAGTATACTTTTTCATAGAACCTCAGAGTTTAAAGTATATTTATGGGTTTTTTAAAAAAATCCTGATGGTTTCCCCTGGCTGGTTTGGGTCAATAGATAGAGCGTTGGCCTGGGGACTGAAGGGTCCCAGGTTTGATTCCGACCAAGGGCACATGCATGCCGGAGGCAGCAGATCAATGACTCTCTCTCATCATTGATGTTTCTATCTCCCTCTCCCTTCCTCTCTGAAATCAATAAAAACATATAGTTTTTTAAAAAATCCTGATGGTTTGGTCCATGTATTCAGTTAACATAGAAAAAGGTTTTAGCATTTGAGAAAACGGGATGCTGGTGTTCCATAGCCTCATCCATCACGTCACCCATGCCCTTCCGTAAGTCTCTCAACCTCTCTCTAGAGTGAGATGCTCTAGAATCTTTAAGGAAAGCGAGCAGTGTGATCCAGGGTAGTGGGAACCACAGAGTCCTACCCGAGACACCTTTTTCCATTCAGATTCCGGCAGGGAAGTCACTGGGAGTGTCTGTCTGTCCTTTTCTTCCTCACCTGTACAATGGAGTGCTCACCCTTCCTGGCTGCCTTTCCCGGGTGTGAGGATAAAGGGGACTCAGGATATAAAGTGCTTTCCAGCTCTCCTGGGCTGCATGCAGGCGGCATTTCAGGGTGACACGCAGCCCCTGGCATCAGGTTCGGCGTGGGTTAGACAGGCATCTGCCGGGGCCTTTGAAAGCACATCTCGACAGGCGGTGTCTGTGAAGGTCAGAGCTGCTTCGACATGTCTTACTAACCGAGCTTTATTTCCCGGGACGGCCTCCTTTGGCTGGAGCCCCAGAAGGTCAAGGGGACAAGGTCTCTACACGGGAGCCCAGACGATCTCCCGGCCCCCTTTTGACTGCCCCCCCCCCTCGCATCTCCTTCAGGTCCAGAGGTGGTGCGGGGTTTGGAGAGCCTGCGCCTCTGCGCGGTGCTCCTCGCCCGCCTCTGCTCCTGAGCTGCGGCGGCGGCGGCGGGACTCTCCGCGCGCCCCGCCCGCCCGGGGCACCGAGACCTTCCTCCTCCGCAGCTGCCTTCTCCCTGCTCCTGCGCCCGCCTCTCCGAGGTCCCTGGTGCGCGTTGCAGTTCGAATCCGTGCCTGGATCCTCACAGTAGGTACTTCCTTGCCTTTTTTCCCCCCTCCTTTTTTCTGTTCTGCCAGAATTGGGTGCGTTTCAGCGCTCGGGCAGCCGAAGCCTGAGCTGCCAGGGGAGCTCCCTGGTCACCGTTTCTGCCTCCTGCGCTGCCCCCCGGACTCCTTGGCGCTGAATGATCAGGCCTGGGGGTTGCTCAGAAGCTCCGCAGGGTGGTGGGAGCCCAGGGGCCGGTGGGAGAGGAAGTTTCTCCAGCACAGCCGGGAAGGAGGAGATGCTGGAGGGCTTCCCCTTCTAAGGCAGCCGCGTCCTCATTAGGAGCAATTTTGCTAATGAGCCCCCTCAGCTGCGGGGCGGGAGGGGGCAAGGCAGCCTCCGGGACCACCTCCCGGGCAAGCGCCTCGCTCTGGGGCTGGGGAAGAGGTGCGTGTGGTCTCGGCGTCTTTCCGTGTGTCCCTCCGAAGTGGCAGCAGCCTGGGAACTAACTTTCCCAGGGAAGGACCTGCCCGTTTCCCTCCTTTCGGCGAGACCCAGGTCTGCGCTCCTCGAGCCTTGAATTCCTTCCTGACCCCGCGCCCCTCTTCCTGGCGGCGGAAAGGAAGTCAGGCTTTGCTTTTCCAGCAAGGTCGCCGATCACCTGACCAAACCCTTAAGCAGCTGGGCAGCCAGAGCCACGCTGCTCACTCCCCAACCATCGGCCAGGTTCGCCTGAGCCCCTTCCTCCTGCTCCGGGCCGTGGCCGCGGCGGGGGGCGGAGGCCAGGGAAGGTGATGTGGCCCCTGCTTTGCTGGTGACAGTTTTCTCTTCTTCACGAAGCTCCAGAATCCGCTGCTGCAATGCAGGCAGGAGTGACAGACGCTGGCCGACAAATGTGGGGAGGGAGCTAATGAGATGGTGCTCATGTGCCACTCAGTGCGCACAAGTTCCCTCCTTGTTTCCTGGGGCGGTAGGAAGTGAGCCGGCAGGAGAACTGAGTTGGCAGCACCTTTTCCAGGAGCGCACGGGGCGGTGGTCTGGGCCGCAGCCCTCTCCCACTGTGGTCAGATGCCTCCTGCTGCTTAGACATTTGCCCTTGGTGGCGCTGGCCCGGAGTAGGGGCATGGGGAGCGCGCCTCATTTTGGCAGGGCCAGTGCGAGCGCTGGGAGGAATCTTCTGTTCTCTTTTGGGAAGAGTGCTTTGTCTTTGCAAGTGGCCCTGTGTGCGTGGATCGACAGGGTCGCAGTTTGGCGTGCTACCTTGCTAAATATTTGACTTTGTCAGGTTGACTTCTCCAAGAATTCTCGTGGCAGCAAGGCTGTGCTTTGAGCCAAGGTTTCTTTTCAAGGAAATCCAAGGTGCTGTTTATTTTGGCATGCAGCCTGTTCTGGGATGAAACACAGCATTTTTATTATTGCAGAACGAAGAGAGGTTTGAAGAGAACAAAAGCACAGAGCTGGGTTTCAGTTTCAGAGCTAAAGTACAAGAAGGCTTCTTTGAATTTGGGTTTGAAATTAGAAGTGACATTGAAATGGCATAATAGAAATACATGTGGGCAGGGAGAGCAGGGGACTGTATACTGCAGGAGTGGCACCGCCCCCCCCCCCCCCACAACCCATGCTCCCCACGTGGACCCTGCTGGAACTGCTTTCAATGTGGCCTGGTGATGACGCCTTGGGCCGTCTGCCAGTGACGGCCTTTGGTGGCTTTGGGATGGGCAGCCTCAGTCCCCACCGCTTTACTGCTGGTTGGCTTTGAGAGGCCATGTGGAGTGAGGGTGTCACACAAACCGTCCTGCCCCACTCACCTGGGTAACTTGGCATGGGCCGGATAGCCTCTCTGTGCCTTTGTTTCCTCATTTGTAACTTGGGGATGGTACCCTGGCCTAAGGGTCTGCCACCCATTAGGAAATGGGAGTTGGGATGGCACGGGGAGGGGGTACAGAAATGAGTCCTGCAGGAATTCTGACCTTCTGATCCTGGGATAGGCCCATAAGCAAATGAAAAGTTACATAACAACACCAGGTATTCTGAACACCAGGGATGCAACTTAATAGAACAAGGAATACATTGCTTGAGGTCAAATCTAACATAATAAAAGAGCAATATGCAAATTGACTGTTACCCGAGACACATAAGCCACGCCCACCAGCCAAGCCACGCCTCCCAGCCAACCAGAGCGTCTATATGCAAATTAGCCCAGCCAAGATGGAGGCCAGCAGCTACAGAGCTAGAGCAAACCAGAGACTTCTGTTGCAACTGCCTGCCTAGGCTGGCTGAGCCTCTGCTCATGGCCACGCCCACCAGCCAATCAGAGTGGCTGTATGCAAATTAACCCAGCTAAGATGGAGGCCAGCAGCTACAGAGCTAGAGCAAACCAGAGGCTTCTGTTGCAACTGCCTGCCTAGGCTGGCTGAGCCTCTGTTCACGGCCACGCCCACCAGCCAATCACAGCAGCTGTATGCAAATTAACCCAGTCAAGATGGAGGCTGGCAGGGTGGCTCTGCACTGGGAGCCTCCGCAGCCAGCATAGCTGTGCCAGGTGTGTCAGCTCAGTGGGGGGGTTCCTCCTCGGGGCATCCAGGAGCGCCCATACCGGGTCCACTGCCTGGCTTCGCCCCCCGGGGGCCTCCACCAGGCATGCAGGAGAGTGGGTCCTCCACGGGGCTTGCAGGAGCAGACATCCTGGGTCAGCTGCCTGGCTCCACCCCGGGGCCTACTCAGGGGCGTACGGGAGCACCCATCCAGGGTCTGCTACCTTCATACGCCCCCCCAGGGGCCTCCACAGGGCATGCAGGAGCGTCTGCTGCACAGTGCAGAGAATCTGAAGCCAGTCCGCTGCCCGGCTCCACCCCGGGTGTGTTTGTTCAGCAGCAGGGCCCCACCGAGGGATCCTGCACCAGCGTCTGCCCCTGGCTCACCACCCAGCTCTGCGCCAGGTGTGTCCCCTCAGTGGTGGGGGCCCACCAGGCGTGTGCGATCATGGGCCCTCCGGTGGGAAACGTCCAGGACTGCACTCACCAGCCCTCCCACCCCCCAGTGCATGAACCCTGAAGGGGCTGTGGGCAGCCTGAAAATGGCCCTCAGCCCCTCACCCAGGCTGGCCAGGCATGCCAGCAAGTGGTCATCTCCCCTGAGGTGTCCCAGACTGCAAGAGGGCACAGGCCGGGCTGAGGGACCCCCACCCCCTGAGTGCACAAATTTTTGTGCACCGGGCCCCTAGTTTGTAAATGTTTGAGAAGGTTGCAAAATGTCATTTCAAAGAAGAATCCTGTCCAACAAAGCTATTTTCATATTCTGTTGTAATGCAGACAAAGCTGTATGGATTGATAGGGCAATTATTCCTCAATTCCACTCACCTAACCACATCAAACACCCCACTCATTCAAAGAGACTCCCCGTAGCTACATCCCAAGCTGTCCACCATGAGGATCATAGACCAGAATGGAGAAGCCTGGGGTGGGTGGGGCTGGAAGGGGCATGATGGGGGATGTCAGTCCCCTCTTTTCCTTCCTGTGTTTAGAGCCCTTTAGAGTGAAGCTTGCTGAGCCCTCTTTTTCAGAGAGTTGGATGTCCGCTCCCTTTAATTTCTGTAGGCTTGGGATGATTAATTTTACTAAAATGTAAGTCAGAGAACTATTAGAGTTCTCAGATATTACAGGTTTTGTGTGTGTGTGTGTGTTTTAGTGAAACTTGATCTAATGTGTGCTGGTAATCATTGAAACCTTTGATCTGATACATGAAGGGCTGAACCCAACTCTAGCCAAAGGCAGGGAGTGTGCTTGAACTCTCAGAGGTGGTAGTGATGTTTGGGTAGCCACAGGTCCATCTGCACCCAGGTGGCCCCCTCTTGCTCAGGTGGAGCCTTGTTACTTGGTGCACAGCCTTGGAGAAGCAGGTCACGCCGCCAGCCAGGTGGCCGCCTGAGAGAGCAGTTACTCCTCCGTGCCCAGAAGGTGTGTCATGTACACGTGTGGGAGAAGAAGAGAAGCATGAAAGTCACAAACATCTCCCCTTACACAGAGAGCTAGGGGCCAGTCACAGTACCAGGCTGGCTTGTAGGAGTGGACAACTGTTTGAAAATCACTCCTGTTCCCGGCACAGGTTTGGAGTCAGTTAGACTTGGGGATGAATTCTGCTCCAGTGTTTGTTTGTTATGTGACTTTGGACAGGCCTGTAAACTCTCAGCCTCAGTCTCCCTATTTGATAAATGGGGACAATTGTAATGCTCTTGGGGTTAGGGAATATATTGCATGAGATCATTTATGTCAAGGGCTCCAGGCTCTGCCTATTGCTCAGTAATGTTATGGGGTGGGAGGAAGAGGGGAGCAAAAGGGAGAGGAGAAGCCACGATGATGGATAAATAAGCCAAAGGGCCAAGCTCAGGGTTTGTGTCCTCACCCTTTTCTTCCCCAGGCTTCCCATTGAAGCTGCCGAGCCTCTGGGAGGCTCCACCACTGGCTGCAGACTGTGGACATGCAGAATTGAGATTGGTAGCAGTGTCTTCTGCTTGGGAACCTTCTCTTTCTTTTATTTATTTAAAAACTAGGGGCCCGGTGCACAAAAATTTGTGCACTCGGGGTGGAGGGAGTCCCTCAGCCCGGCCTGTGCCCTCTCACAGTCTGGGACCCCTAAGTGGATGTCCTATG
>PVJC01050494.1:0-11781 GCA_004026665.1 Murina feae | reverse complement strand
AAAAAAAAAAAAAGAAATATTCAAAGTGATGAATAGCAAGAACCTACAACCAAGATTACTTTCCCCAGCAAAGCTATCATTCAGAATTGAAGGTCAGATAAAGAGCTTCACAGACAAGAAAAAGCTAAAGGAGTTCATCACCACCAAACCAGTATTATATGAAATACTGAAAGGTATCCTGAGGAAGAAGAAAAATAAAGATAAAAATTAAGAACAACAAATACATATCAACTAGTGAATCTAAAACTCAAATGAATAAAAAATCTGATGAACAGAATAAGCTGGTGAATAGAATCGAATCAGGGACATAGAAAGAGAGGGGACTGAAAACTCTCAGGGGGAAAAGGGTGTGGGGGGTGCAGGAAGAGACTGGACAAAAATCATACACCTATGGATGAGGACAGTGGGGGGGGGGGTAAGAGCAGAGGGTGGGATGGGAACTGGGAGGAGGTGAGTTTTGGGGGGGCGGAGAGGAATAACTGTAATAATCTGAACAATAACGATTTTCTTTAAAAAAAAGAACCTACAACCAATATTACTCTACCCAGCAAAGTATCATTTAGATCTGAAGTGCAGACAAAGAGCTTTACCGATAAGAAAAAGCTAAAGCAGTTCATCACCACCAAACCAATATTGTATGAAATACTGAAGGATATTCTTTAAGAGGAAGAAGAAAAAGTAAAGATAAAAATTATGAAAAATGTGACAACAAATACAAACCTGTCAACAAGTGAATCTAAAAGTCAACTGAATAAAAAATCTGATGAACAGAATAAACTAGTGAATAGAATAGAATCAGGGGCATAAAAAGGGAGTGGACTGACAATTCTCAGGGGAAGGGGATGTTGGGGGTGCAGGAAGAGACTGTACAAAAATCGTACACCTATGAACAAGGACAAGTGGGGGTGGGGTAAGAGCAGAAGGTGGGGGTGGGAACCGGGTGGAGGGGAGCAATGAGGGGGAAAAAGAGGAACAACTGTAATAATCTGGACAATAAAGATTTATTAAAAACTAATTGTACCTGGCCACGCATTGCTGTGGCTCAGTCTGGTTAATGGAAAAGAAAGAAAAGAGAAAGCACACGTTTCTAATGTGTTTAATTTAATTGCACAATGCTTGTGGGTATACAATGCGCTCTCCTGGGCGGCTGCCCCGGCACACTGCCACCCCTGCCCTGCCCAGCTGGTCTGGCCTCGCACACATGCGCCTCTCCAGCGCAGGCCCCCCAACACCGGCCCGCACCCCCACTCCCCACTGGCGGCCTGTGCCCCATGCCTGAAGCAGCTGGGCTGCTCCCGACTCCTGCTGGCAGGGGCCCTCGCCAAGCCGCCCAAAAGTCGGAGGAAAAAGAAGCCAAGGAAATTCCCCTGCCCTTGCCCGCCAAGCTCCCTGCAAGCCCTCTGCCGCTGGCATGAGGGGGACCGAGGTGGCCACCCAAGCCCAAGCCCAGCCCTGGCCCGAGGCCCATCCCTGTGCTGGGTGATATTTCGAAACATGATAATTGGCACGCCAATTTTCAACTGCAGTACATGCGGTGGCATCCCTGACAGATTGAGTGAATTCCAAAGTTCTGTTGGATAATTAACCTCTTCATCTGCTTCCACAACAGTGTCGACTGACTTGTATGTGACTGCCTCGCTTTGAATGTTAGACTGAATAATATTGTTAAGCTCGTAGACGTCTTTGTTCTTGGCCGCAAGAATAGCTCGTTCACTCAGCCAATCGTGATTTTTTTTAAAAATATATTTTATTGATTTTTTTACAGACAGGAAAGGAGACAGATAGTTAGAAATATCAATGAGAGAGAAACATCGATCAGCTGCCTCCTGCACACTCCCTACTGGGGATGTGCCCGCAATCAAGGTACATGCCCTTGACTAGAATCGAACCTGGGGCCCGTCAGTCCGCAGGCCGACGCTCTATACACCGAGCCAAACCAGCTAAGGCCAATCGTGATTCTTATAATTGATATGAATATTGGGAAATACTTTTTCAACCAATTCTTCCTTTGACATCTCTAAATTGCATGGGTTGTAAATAGGAAACATTGAAATGGAATCGTAAAATATTTAGTATAGCATGTGTTGCTTTTACGTCCAACAGATGGCACTGTTTTTCAAAAAAAGCATGTTTTCTTTGAAAAAAAAATAACACAGGTGTGACATCTATATAATAGTAGGTATATAAAAACGTTTGCATATTGGAATGCAACGTTGTGTCAAAATTTCAAAGCAATCGGTGAAGAACTTTTGGAGATTTAAGATTACGAACAAACGAACATTTACCTTTTTATTTATATAGATAATAATAATAAAATAATTTTTAAAAGTAAAAATAAATAAGTAAAATAGGCACTATCATATCATCATATTTTAATTGTCTGCAATGGCACATATCACTATCTGATATACATTTACTTATTTTAAAATAAGTAACATCCTTGCATGTAAGCTCCACGACAGCAAAGGCTTCGACTTATTCACTGCCATGTCCACAAAACCTGGCTTAAAGTAGGCACTTTTGAATAAATAATGAAAGAATATTGTGTAACCATAAAAATATGCTGTAGAAAGATGTTTATAGTATATGAAAAAAGCAGAATGCACATATATATGTAGAAAATATTACGGAAAGGTTCCCAAAATGCTGATGGGGCTATCTCTGAGTGACAAAACTACGAGTTATTTTTAGCTTTTCTTCTGTTTACATGTGTTTTCTGAATTTAATACAATGGAATACTTTGAATTAAAAAACAAACTGAAGTTTATTTTTAAACATTATTGCTTACCTTCAGAAATGGAATGACTTCTTTCATAATTGCTTTAATTTGTCGGTCTAGCTGCTGAGTATCAATTCTGGGACACGGGATGGTAGAAATTTCACTTATAGCTTGTTGTGAACTATGATTTTCAATAATAGGAGTTTCTATTTTTAAAAAGAAAATGATAGCAAAATAAAGTCTGACATTATATGTTTTATGCAAAATTCTAAAGAACATTAAATTATGACTTAATGCTAAAGTAATACAAAGAAACATATACATAATTTTAGAAAAGAAATCAAAGAAAGTAATTTAAAAAATCACTATTATACATCAGATGGGGCATTAATTTTTATATACGGAACTATCTAAAATGACTTTTCCTGTTAATGAATTCAACAACACACCTTTCAAATTACTAACAGTAGTCATGGCAGCAGCATCACTTTCATCTTCCATAATCCTGCAGGTACATCTTGCGTTTGTGCTACTTTCAGCCTCAGTTTTCATACGTTCATATTCCCTCATTCTGGCTAATGCTTGATCTAAGTGAATCACAGTGTTACCTGCATATGGAACAGAAATATGTCTAGAAGATGTAAAAGAAAATGTTTTTTATGTATTGCTCTAAATTTATTAATAAAAAACTAATGTCTGAACATAGGAAAGGAAAACTAGCTTTAATAATTTATAGGTATGGTACTTTTACTTAATCCTTAAAATAACTGTAAAGTGGATAAAAGCAGCCTCATTTTCAGAGAACTTAAGTAAGTTGCATATGGTCGCACAGCCAGTTAAATGTTGGAAAAGGAATCTGAACTCAGGTCTCTTAGATGCTGAAGTCAATGTATTGCAGGACATCACTTTGCTTCATTTAACAATAAAAAATAAATTCTAAAATGTCATGCAAATTCTGATGCTAAAACAATCAATTAAGGTAAGAAAAAGAACTTAGAATGACATTTCCCAATTTTCCTTTGTCTACTTCAGACAAAGCTAATGGTGAATGATTGTGAGGAAAACCAAAGGGGAATGGGTTGGTCAGAGAGTGATTTTTCTCCATTATGAAATGAATTCAGTATAGACTTTACTCAGAAGGGAACTGGCCTTACAGAGTCCTTGATAATCAGAATAAGGCAAAAGGAAGATTCATTGCTTTGGTAAAAGGTAGATAACTAATGACAATGTTTGTCTCTTTCCTTTGTAGTGGGAAAATGCCTTTGAAATAATCTAAATCTTGTTTCCATCATATACACAAAACACTAGAATAATATGACATCAGATTACCATATGAACTAGTGTCTAGCTTCTTTTGCTCACTATGTTTCTGAAATTAATTGATGCTGCTGTGTTTCAGCATTGGATACTCAGGTATCTTTTGATAGGCTACAGCCTGAAAAATGAATCAAGTGGTACTCATACATTTTCTTTAGCCTAATCTCCTTCCCAATTTTAGGACTCAGGGTTTATTTTCTCTACCACTGAGTAATGAAGCCTCTAAAACTTCATTATTACACTAAGAAATTTCAATTCTCACCTCAAATTAAGAAGTTAACACTTTTATTAAAAATGTGATTGGATAAGACATTGCTAACTCTGGATTTTTCCCATTAATTAGAAGACCTAAGAGGGTGACCTTTATCTTAAGGAAAAGAACATTACATTTTCTGAACTTCTATTATGTTTGCTAGAAAATTCTGTATATTTTTCATAAGAACATAACAAGACCTCCCCATTTTCTTAGTATATGCAGTCAGAATGGTTAGATGATTTGCACAAGGTCAAAGAATTAACAAAGATTCCTGAATTTAGACTGATGGATAGATTTTTAAGTCCCTGTTCTACTAGAACTTGTCCTTCTAGACTGTCGCTTCCTTATCAATGCAATTCAAAGACTGTAGTAAATTCATATTATAAGATTATAAAAAATTCTGCTTACCCAGATCATCTGTTGCAAAAGGCTCAAAATTTGAAGATACAGACAGGATACTAGCATTATCAGCATCATTTTGCTCACTTATTTTATGTGTTTCTCTCTCAAAGTTCTTCTCGTAAGTTTCCTAAATTACAGTTTTAAGACAAATAAAAATCACTAATACTTCTTTTTAAAAGTTTGGTGACATTAAAATTATAAAAAAACTATTTGCGTAAAACTATATACTTAAAATTATTATATAAACCAAAGTTATAAAACAGAGTTAGAGAAAACATTAAAATATTACATAACCTTGCAGAACACTTATCCTTATGTAGATGACAATACACAGAGCCAGCTACAGATTAAATTCTAACTTGGAAAAGTTAATGTTGCAAATTATTTCTCCACCCTCAGGTATATTCTCCTACCTCCAAACCCAACCAGTGCCCAGTACCTTAGACTATGATATATAGTTGTTTCCTATCAGAAGAAAAACATGACATCATTTATATTTTTTCATCAACTTTATTAAAATATAATTTATAAACAATACACCCATTAAGTGTACAGTTTGATGAGTTTTGAAAAATATGTGCACCAATGCAAACACCTTCCCTAAAAATAAAGACCATTTCCATTAACCCAGAAATGGAAACAACCCATTTATCTGTTGATGTTCCAGTTTGAGGCTTCCATGACTAAAAATGCTATGAATAATTGTGTACAAGAATTTTTTCGAATGTATATTTTCATTTCTCTTGGTAAATACTTAGAAGAGAAATCACTGGGTCACATGCCAATGTTTTAACTTTATAAGAAACTGCCAAACTGCTTTCCAAAGTGATTGTACAATTTTACAATTCTACCAGCAGTGTGAAAGTTCCAACTGCTCCAAGTTCACACCAACACTTCCTGTTGTTTAATTACAGCCTTTATGGTGTGTGTAAGGTAACATCTCATGTGGTTTTAATTTGACACTGGCCACTTACATATCTTTCTTCATGAAGCACTTGTTCAAATCTCTTGCCCATTTTTTACTTAGTTGATTGCCTAACAATTGACTTATGAAAGTTTTTTATAAAACAGTCTAAATGTATCATGTATAATTATTTGGCAACTATATATACTGAGATTATTTTCTCCTAATTGTAACTTTTCAAAAACAGAATTGAATCAATTTTTCTTTCATAGTTAGTGCTTTCTGTCCTAAGAAATCTTTGCTTATGTCAAAATCATGAAGAATTCCTTGTTTTCTTTTAGAAGTCATAGTTTTAGCTTTTTTTCTGGACTTCAAGAAATTTCAAATTAACTTTTGTCTTTAATATGATTAGGGGTGGCATGAGTCTCACTTGTATTTTTTTGTTTTTAATCCTCACCCAGGGATATGTTTTCATTTATTTTTTTTAGAGAGAGAGAGAAAAACATGGATGAGGAAAAGAAACAAACATCAATCGGTTGCTTCCCATGTGCCCTGACTGGGGGTTGAACCCTCAACCTCCTGGTGTACAGGACAATGCTCCAACCAAGTGAGCCACCCAGCCAGATCTCACTTGTATTTTGACTGAAACGCATTTCATAATAATGCTCTTTCCCTAGCTATTCATCTTTTAAAATTTTCTCTGATATGAAATAAAAGTTTTAGCTCCAATTGAAGAAAATTCAGGTATTGTTGAACACACTTTAGAAAATGAAATCATACTGTTGCTCAGTCAATTAAGACTTGCTGGTGGATGTACTTTTGCATTTTTTAGCACTGGGAGTAGAAGATGCAAAGTATTTCTTCCTCTGCTTAAACTTCAATTCCTCATTCTCCTTCACTTGTAATTACCAGATGTCTACTTTTCCTTCTGTTTGTCCTGGGCATGAAGACTTTTATACATACCCTGAAATGTGTGTTAAAGCTCCATAAATGAAGCTCAAAGGACCTTGGTCTAGAAACATGGAGAATAAGACTTTATCTGTCCAATATGGCAACACTAGCCATGCAGCTATTCACATTAAATAAAATTTTAATTTAGTTCCTCAATCCCACTAGCCACATTTCAAGTTTGATAGCACATGTCCAAAGACTACTGTATTAGACAATGCAGATCTAAAACATTTCCATCATTATAGAAAGTTCCACTGCACAAAACTGATCTAGATCAACAGGTATGAACCTTGCATGCTGTACTGCTGCTGCTAATTAAATGGAATTAATAAGGAAAGATGTTGACATTAATGCTAAATTTAAATTTTAGATGAAAAATTAAAGAAGTAGTTATTTAAATTAATACTAAAGGGACTGGGTGGAGGAGGGTAAAGAGGGTAAAAAGAGGGAAGACATCTGTAATACTGTCAACAATTAAAAAAATAAAATAAAATAAGCCTAGCTGGCATGGCTCAGTGGTTAAGCATTGGTCCACCTGTGAACCAGAAGGTCACGGTTCGATTCCCGGTCAGGGTATATGTCCATGTTGCAGGCTCGATCCTTAGTAGGTAGGGGGCATGCAGGAGGCAGTTGCTCAATGAATTTCTCTCATCATTGATGTTTCTTTTTTTGTTGTTATTAATCCTTACCTGAGGATATTTTTCCATTGATTTTTTTTGAGAGAGAGGAAGAACGAGAAAGCCAGAAACATCTATGTGAGAAAAACACATTGATTGGTTGCCTTCTGCAAGCACCTCAACCAGGGACCAGGCTAGGGAGGAGCCCGCAACCAAGATATGTGCCCTTGACCAGATTGAACCTGGGACCCTTTGGTCTGCAGGCTGATGCTCTATCCACTGAGCCAAACCAGCTAGAGCTCATAATTGATGTTTCTATCTCTTTCTCTCTCCCTTCCTCTCTGAAATCAATCAATAAAAATATATTTTAAAAATAAAATAATTTTTTTTACGTTTTTAAAAATTTATTAATACTATGATTATTTATGCCAAGTCCCTACAATTATGGACTGAATTTTTGTGAGTCTCCTACTCCCCCAAATTCATATGTTAAATACCTAACTCCCAATGTGATAGCATTAGGAGGTAATCAGGTTTAGATGAGGTCATGAGGGTAGAGCCCCATGATGGCATTAGTGTCCTTAGAAAAAGAGGAAGGGACACTAGGTTTTCTCACTGCCACTGTAAGCACGTGGGGAAAAGGTGGCCATCTGCAAGCCAAGAAGAGGGTCCTCAACAAGAAGCAAAATGTGCTGACGCCAAGATCGTAAACTTCTTAGCCTCCAGAACTATGAGAAATAAATGTTTAAACCATCCAGTCTACAGTATTTTGTTTACCAGTCCAAGTTGACCAAAGCACCTACTTATTAAGCAGCACAGTACTTTAAATTTCATTCACCAGTTTTAAAACCTTGTTAGGTTAGCATTAATAAATTATAACTCAATTTTCAAAATTTGCTATTGATGGTACAGACCAATGTACTCAAATCTTTTAAAATAACTTAAAATCCTCTAGCTGGTTTGGCTCAGTGGATAGAGCATTGGCCTGTGGACTGAAGGGTCTCAGATTCAATTCCAGTCAAGGCCAGGGTTTTGGGCTTGATCCCCAGGAGAGGGTGTGCAGGAGGCAGCCAAACAATGACTCTCTCATCATTGATATTTCTATCTCTCTCACCCTCTCTTCCTCTCTAAAATCAATAAAAATATATTTTAAAATAAAATAACTTAAATAATGCTACCTATAAAATTTGAATAAAAAGGGAGGCACTAGAGTTAAGGATATAAAATTACTAAAAAATATTTAGAAAAAAACACTTCATGCTCTAAGTTATTTCAATGTCTAATAAACTGTAATATAACTCAAGGAGCAATTACTTACATTAATTTATCCTTGACACTGTAAAGTCAATCAAAACCATGTAGTTTTTAGACACAGGCTTACCTTCATAGTAGTATAGGCATTGGAGCCTAGTAGAGAAAGGTTTTAAGCAAAAAAATGACATGGGAAAGTATTGTTTTAAACATGAGTATAAATTAGGGCAAAACTCCAGAAAAGTCTTCAACACTGTGAAAAAATTACTATATGTAAAGAGGCAAGACAATCTTCTGAAAAAAACACATACTTCAGGAAAAAAAATTATGTTAACAACAATGGGCAGAAACAGAGTAATATGCTCTTAACTCTCCCAATAGCAGATATGTACATGCTAATCAGCTATGGCATTCTTATTCATGGATATCCAAGTGCTAGAGATGGCATAAAGAGCGTATTTGCTATTCCAAAACCATATATAATCTTTTATGACAGAATCAGGGTCTGAACTTTTAAACAGGTGATTTCCAAATACTTGGCATGTTATCTATCTCCTCAGTATCCTAGTTGTTTGTCATTTCGTCATTTAATAGGTCCTGTATGCTAGATAGGCACTTATTTGGAGACCACAGCTTATTGAAAATACGTCATTTTCCTCATCACTCTTTTCCATTTCCTTTCTACTTTACTTAAAGTTTCCTTCATCAACTTTAATACATTAAATTACATTTTTGTCCTGAATGGCTTTCTTTTATCTAGGCTTCTCTTTTAGTCCAAAGACCTGCTTTATCTTATATTTATTTATTGAAAGGTTCTGACTGAACACAACAAATTTTACTAAAAGTTATGAGTCAACTCCTCTGATGAGCAAGAGATATAAAACACAAGTATTGTAGACTATATAACTGATCATTTATAATGTATTTTGATTGAGATTTTTGAAGCTGAAAACCAAATATTAACACTCACAATTTATAACAATTTAACATTTGCTTAATACATACTGACATTATGTATAGTTTCATTAATCATTATCAGCTTACATCATCTGTAGTAGCAAGGCTTTCACTGGGAGTAAGTTCTGAGTTTGACGCTATCCAAGTACCAGAATTCACTGACTTTATATTTTTCACATCTTTTTCATGGTTCTCAGAAATATGCGTGGATACTATGTCCTAAATAACAAAATAAAATATTTGTTAAAACATTAAATGTCCAGGAGGGGAAGGGCAGGGGAAAAAAGAGATATATGTACTAACATTTGTCAAACTGTATGTAATAAAAAAATAAAACAAACAAAGAAACAAAAAAAACAACAACATAAATGTCCAATCAAAATTTAAAAGCAAAACTAGACAGAAGAACAAATTCAATATTCCTCACCTCATAGGTTAACTATGAGGAAAAAATAATATTGAAAAGTTGCTCAGAAAAAGATTTAATCTAAAAGCTATTTTGGCTATACAAGAACTTTTAAATAAAAGGCAAGAAGGCACATAAAAAAAAAAAATCAAAAGACATAAGAACAAGTATATACTTCAGTCATAATCACGAAGACAGCAAGACCAGGTAAGGTAGGAAAAAGAATGGTAAGTACCAGCTACCTGCAATGCATATAAAGCCCTCTGTCTTAAGTAGTCTGTACTGAGTAGCTGAAGCTCATGGAAGAGTTCAATAAGAAAATGTGGACGAGATTCATTTTGAGAAATTAATGTAGCTACTTCAGAATAAATAGTATCCCGCAAAGCTTCGAACATGGAAAAATCACTCCCAGTTTCTGGAAGATATAAAATATCAGGAAGTTAACATTGATGAAATACATTCCTGACAATTCTATTAACTTATATCATTATTCTCAGCCTTAAATTACTTAAAAATCATATAATACTTAAATCTATTTCAGGGCTTTTAAAGTAGAAAGAGAAATCTTAAAAATACCGAGATAAAAATAATCATATCTTGATATATACTGTACTTTAAAGAAATATTTAAATGTATAAATAATATTACCTAGTATCACTTGGACCACAATTACTTCTCAATTTAAAAAATCTGGAAAATGTTATATATTTCTCAAGACTAATCAGTGGAAATCTTTCAACATCTGGATGAAATCAGTTAACGCAAATAATTTTCTTTTCTTGCTAATATGAACTTGTTACAAAGAAGAAAATTTCTTTAATATGGAGAATGAATGCTACTAATGAGAGTTACTATTTTAAGCTCTATCTAGTTATCTACAAATTATCAAATCTCAAATACGATACTAAAGTATAGTATAAAAACTGAATTTGCATCTATAACATAAACATAATAGGACAATTTTTCTATAGTATGACATACTGGCATACTTGCTAACATATACAGTATAAGTTGGAGCTGCCATGGAAATTTTCAGTTTAACAGAACCAGGTGGCACTCTATTATTTATCAAAAATTCTGCCATGTATATTTATTGATAACAGAGAATATTACCCTTAATGACGTAGTCATACCTCTATTTTTAAGAACTGTTTCCATTTTTATTTCTCTATGAAAAAAAATTATCCCCAAGTAGTTCTATCAATGTCTGTAAACATTCTAGAGCAATAGAACCACATGTAGTT
The DNA here is from genome assembly GCA_004026665.1 of Murina feae. Classification (NCBI taxonomy): domain Eukaryota; kingdom Metazoa; phylum Chordata; class Mammalia; order Chiroptera; family Vespertilionidae; genus Murina; species Murina feae. The sequence goes on along the minus strand of PVJC01050494.1, from coordinate 757 downwards.
AAATATTTAAAATTCCAAAAATCAGTAATAAGTTTCTAACAAAGAAAATTTTAAATGCTGTCTTAACATATTAAATTGTCAGATAAATATGCAAAGATCATAAAGATTTAATTCACCTTTTGCAAAAGAGGAATAAGAAAATGCAAAGCCAATGGGGTTTAATAAAATGTTGCCCAGCCAGTGTGGTTCAGAGGTTGAGAGTTGACCCAGGAACCAAGAGTTCACTGGTTTGATTCCCAGTCAGGGTACATGCTCCAGGAGGCAGCCAATCGATATTTCTCTCATTGATGTTTCTATCTCTCTATCCTTTCTCCCTTCCTCTCTCTCTAAAAATGAATAAAGGAAAAAGCAAAAAAACAAAAAAACAAAACACAACACCAACTTTGCACTAATGTCCTAAATAAATTAACACGTTCAGGTCTCAGTTTCCACAAGTAAAATATAATAAAAATAAATACACAACTCCCCTATCTTGCCCCAGACATTTATGGATATAAAATAAAATGATATATTAAAGTTCTTAGTATTATAAAATGTCCAAGTGTGATATATTACTACAAAAATAATCTAAACTAATAAAAGCGAAATATTAAAATTAACCGTTTCTCCGAGACAGGGTAAGCCACGCCCACCAGCCAATCAGAGCGGCTGTATGCAAATTAGCCCAGCCAACATGGCGGCCGCCACTCCCGGACCTGAGTAAACAGCCCTTTCCATTGCGGCAGGAGGGAAAGTGAAGCTGCGCCCCTCAGCTCAG
>PVJC01050493.1:0-11787 GCA_004026665.1 Murina feae | reverse complement strand
GATGTTTCTCTCTCATCGATGTTTCTAACTCTCTATCCCTCTCCCTTCCTCTCTGTAAAAAATCAATAAAATATATTTTTAAAAAAGAAAAACTGCCCTCTACTTACAGAAAAGTATTATTTCTAATAATAGTGGAGATTATCCAAGTATTTCTGTGCACTGGAAAGGGTTGTGTAAATTCGGTTTATTTTTTCCTCAAATGTTTGTTGTGTTTCTCCAATGAAGCCAAATGGGATTGAAGTTTTCTTGGGAAAATAATTTTGATAATTTATTCAATTTCTTAAATAGTTATGTAACTATTAATCCAGTTCTGATTTTTTTTTTTGGAATTCACCAATTTCATCTAATTTCCCAGTTTATTGGCATAAAGTTTGTCTTCCCAAAATTCATATTTGAAAATGAAGCCAAAATGTGTGATGGGGACTTTAAAAGATGTTTAGCTGATAATGGTAGAAACCTCATGAATAAGATTATTGACTTTATAAAAAGAGGCCAGAAGGTTCCTATATCTCCTTCTGCCATGCGAAGACACAGAGAAAAGATAGCCAAGCAGGTTCTTACCGGACACTGAATGTCCTAGAGCAATGGTGCTCAACCTTCCTAATGCCTCGACCCTTTAACACAGTTCCTCATGTTGTGGTAGCCCCCAACCATAAAATTATTTTCATTGCTACTTCGTAACTGTAACTTAGCTACTGTTATGAATCATAATGTAAATATCTGATATGCAGGATGTATTTAGGCAATCCCTGTGAAAGGGTCATTCGACCCCCAAAGGGGTCATGACCCACAGGTTGAGAACCTCTGTCCTAAAGCCTTGATCTTGGACTTCCCTGTCTCTAGAAGTGTAAGAAGTAAGTTTCTGTTGTTTATAAGCTACCTGTCTATAGTATTCTGTTTATAGCAGCCCAAATGGACTGAGAATTGTTCATAGTATAATTTCATTATCTTGCTTAATGTCTACTGGATTTGTAAAAATACTCCCATCTTTATGTTTTACTAGAGGCCCAATGTATGAAATTTGTGCAAGAGTAGGCCTTCACAGCCCTAGCTGCCTTGGCCCTCACAGCCCCGACTTCGTCTGGAAGGCTGTCCAAATGGTTGTTCCACTGTTCAGCCGTTTGGTGATTTGAATATACACTTTTATTATTATAGATGATTATTCTGTCTTATCTCTTCATTTTTTGCTCTCTGAGATAGTCAACTGATTTTGGTTTAATATATGATGTCCCATTGTATATGATAATTTTCTTTATTCTGTTTGGGGTTTAGTGTTCTTGGCAATATCTTATTGTTATTAAGTTTTCATTACATCTTCATTATCAGTATAATTCATTTTCATTGAAATGCTATCTAATATCCTATATAATAAAAGGCCAGTGGCCATAAGTGTCATGACGGGAATGACCACTTAACCAGTCATTATGAAGTGCATTGACCACCTCTCGGTCCCTCCCCCACAGCCCACAAGCTCTGATTGCAGCAAAGCAAGCAGTGGGCAGGCAGGGCTATGAGCGCAGTGAGCAGTGGTGGGCTACCACATGCAATTTCGCATGCTGGGCCTCTAGTCCATTATAATTTTATTTTTGACTTGTGGATAATTTTAAATTTAATTTATTTCAAACATGGTGGGTATTACTTCCTTATTTATGTCTAAGACAGATATATTGTGATAAGAAACACACAACTATGCATGTTTTCATTTCCTTGAGACTTGCTTCATGATCCAGTATAAGGCCACCTTTTATAAGTTTTCAATGCATGCTTGAAAATATTATATATTCTGCAATTTATCCTTAAATAAATAAGTAAATAAAAGGAAACCTAATTTTGAAAATGGACAAAAAGTTTGAAAAGGCATTTCACATAAAAAGCCAATAAGTGTATAAAGTTTATGATTACAGTATCATTATGCTTTGGGAAGATACTCATTGAAAGCATATTGGGATTCTTCTAAAGTCTTAAACACCTATCTTCAGGGTGCACAAGAATACAGCTCATTTCTAACACTGTCAATATGGAGATAGCATTAATATTCACCAGGTGAGGACTTAACCGAGAAGACTGCCTCTCCCCCAGATACACTTCAGACATCAGTTAAAATACCAGATTACCTGTGTTTTGACTAACTAGCTATAAGTTAGAGGTTCCTACTACCTCCTTCTTCCCTGGGTGCAATTAATTTGGTAGAATAGCTTATAGAACTCAGTTTACTTACTAGATTACAGTCCTATATATCGTATTTTCCGGCGTATAAGACAACTGGGCGTATTTGAGAAGATTTCCCTGGGTTAAAAAGTCCGGACGGAGACCATATGTGGCACAAAAAGGAGCTGGCCAGAGACACTTGCGGTCTCCGTCCAGCTCCATTGAAATGAATGGAGTGTGGCTGTTTTTGAGCTCCCCCCCCACCGTATGCGGCAACCGCAGATTTTCCAGTCTGGCTCGGAAGTTTCAGCACCCGGCCTATAAGATGACACCTGGCGTATAAGACAACCTCTGACTTTTGAGAAGATTTTCCTGGGTCAAAAAGTCGTCTTATACACCAGAAAATATGGTAATAAAAGGTTAATATGCAAATTGTCCCTTTGGGAGTTCAACCAACTGGGAGGAGTTTGGCGAACTGGGAGTTTGACCCACGATGATGTGCACTGATCACCAGGGGGTGGCATGGAAAGAAGGAAGGCCCCAGATGGCAGCTGGTAGCTGGAAGCTGGGGAAGGAAGGCCCTGATTGGCCCTGATTGCCGGCCAGGTCTACGGACCTTACCTGTGCACTAATTTCGTGAACTGGGCCTCTAGTTGTATTATAAAAAGATAAAACTAAGGAACAACCAGATGGAAGAGATGCATAAGGCAATGAGTGGAGGAAAGGCGCAGAGTTTCCATGCCTTCTCTGAATGCATACCACTCATCCTAAATCCCCACAGGTTCACCAACCTGGAAGTTCTCTAAACCACATCCTTTGGGGTTTTTATAGAGGCTTCATTGCATAGGCATGATTGATTAAATCATTGACCATTGGCAATTAAACTCAATCTCCAGCCCCTCTCCCCTCTATGGAGGTCCGGAGGTGGGACTAGAAATTCCAACCCTCTAATCATAAGAGTGTCTCCACTTGCAACCAGCCCCCATCCTTAGCTGCTTTCCAATAGTCACCTTATTAATAGATCAAAAGATACTTCTTTGACTCTCATCACTTAGGGAATTCCAAGGATTTTAGGAGCTCTGTGACAGAAACAGAGATGAAGACCAAATATATGTTTCTTATTATAAATCACAATATTTCGCTATAGGACATTATGTTAAGTGAAATAAGCCAGGAATTCATTACGTGCAGGGGAGAAGAGAGAGAAGGCAAGAGGAAGCATGCACTTTTTAGTAGGGGATGGAGACAGTCTTGCTAACTCCTGATTGATCTTTTCAAATAATTTTGTTTTAGCAACATCCTTAGGATTGATTTATACACCTTACTGCTTTGTGATTGGTTATCTGCATGCTGCCTGTTTTATTAACATCCATATATTTTAAAGCTTGTGCCTCCCCTGCACACTCTTCTTTCCCCGCCCAATTGGGGTGTCTTAGTAACTCCACCTAGTTGGGTTCCTGGTTTTACTTCCTCCTCCCATGGTCCTGCTCCTATCCACCTATCTTTCTTCTGTCTCCTCACCATCTCTGTCCTTGCTATCATGGAAAAATCCCAATCTTGTCTTCAGTAAGACAAATACAAAGGCCAGTGCCCAGAATTTCTGGTTCATATTAAAGTCTTTTGGATCTCCTACAGTCTACCATGGGACCCAGGTGGCCACTAGACCCTCATAGTCATGTGTTCCGAGGTAGAAGACAACACCTGAACGAGAGAGAGAGAGAGAGAGAGAGAGAGAGAGAGAGAGAGAGAGAGATGTTCTTTGTTGTTTGTTCACTAGAGATTATAGTAGCCAGGAGCTTTTTCAAAATAACCAATCTACTTCCCAAGCTTCTGATGGGTTCACTCCCTAGCCAATGATTCCTTTCCCAGGTTAGACTGACAGGTCTCTATGGGCAAGCACCTCCTCTGCACTATTTTCACTTAAATTATGCATGTGCTTACTACCTCTCCATGCTCACCCCCCCACACACCCTGCCATCTGCCAGAAGGAAGGGCTATAGTCTCCCGGTGAAGCAAATACCTCATGCTCCCCAGTTAGCCATGCCTAGCAATGTCTGACTTAATTTGCTCTCTCCCTATTAATATTAATAACTATTTAACTATGTTAAGACTGCCATAAGTACACTTCTCTGGAATTGATTTGACTAGGAAAATTATGATTTCATAATAAAATTCCTCTCTTTACATAAGAATTGCATATTAAGTCTTCTTTGCAATTCTCACCCATCCTTTGTCCTACTATGGAGCATTGCCTTAGCGCAGTGGCTCTCAACCTTCTGGCCCTTTAAATACAGTTCCTCATGTTGTGACCCCCCCCACCATAAAATTATTTTCATTGCTACTTCATAACTGTAATGTTGCTACTGTTATGAATCATCATGTAAATATCTGATATGCAGGATGGTCTTAGGCAACCCCTGTGAAAGGGTCATTCAACTGCCAAATGGGTCGCGACCCACAGGTTGAGAACTGCTGCCTTAGGGTATGAAAATCTTCAGGGCACCAACAAAGGAAAAGCCTACTTTAAATTTGAATCAAGGAAGCATAAACATATAAAGTTCCCCATATTTTTCTGTTTTCCACTGATTTCAGGTATGTGCCATCTGTTAGAAATTTGCTATTTTGCCCCGTGATGAAATGTTCTGAATTCAGATACTGTGATGTTAGAAATAATGATGATATTTGTGTAGTGCCTTTCTCTCCTCCGTAGAGTATTGTAAAGGAATACATCTCTTTTGAAGGAGAGTCTCATGAGAGAGAAGTAAAGAATGTTTTAGTACGACATACTGAATGCTCAAAATGATGTTTTTCCATGTATATAAATATAAATATAAGCAACTCTTTTCAGCTTTTCTCAATACTTATCTCTAATGGTAAGTCATTAGCCAGAAAAAAAAATTACCTTTCCCAAAGCAGTACGGACTACTGATATTAATATTGTCATGTAGAACTGGAAGGTTCATATGGAACATTTTCAAGACACATCGGATTATATTCAAGGATAAAAGTTTTATCTGATTTTATTCAAGTTAGTATAGCCTTTTGATAATGAAGCTAAAAGCTATTTTATCAAATCATATTGTGAAATATTTACTCCCTTTACAAATTCAATTCTTATTTCACCTTGCAAAATGTTTAATATCTTCTTCCACCTATAAACAAAATATAAAATGTTAATTGTCAGATATTAAATAATGAGGCTAATTCCTATGGTATTTTATTTCAAAAGGAGTGCAGTTTTTGTAAAAATTTTAATTTGTAATCATTCTAAATATATAAAAGGTACTTACATTGTTTTGACCAATTGTATACTAATCACCATTGCAATGTTGGGGTGGAAAAACTTTCCTCTACCTTTCAAGGTATTTCTGGATGGTCTATTAATCAAATTGATATGATGTTACCCAACTGCAATATTTGAGTCCATTCTGCCTTCATGCACTGTCCCAAATAGGTGCATGAACAGGAGTTTGCAGTAGAGGAAGGAAGTAATTCATTATAGAATTGGTGCCAATCAGAGAATGGCGAGTTAGTGCTGTGAAAGACCTGACTCACCAGTGGTATGTAGGCTTCAGATTACATGGGATAAAATCACAAGACACCCTGAATTAGGGAAGTCCTGCAGGGAGCTGATTGGTCAGCAGTGAGGTAAAGGTAATGCATTAATTCTTTAGGTCTGGAGAACAGTTCAACGTCTGCTCTGGCATCCCTGTCTGGTTTCATGGACCAGTAGCTATGTTAGGTAGGAAGTTAGACATGAACAGCTGGGGCAGGGCCTACCCTGTGGTTCTGACAGGAGTTGGACCAACACCACCTTCAGATTGCCTCTCTGGGGGCGGCCCAGCAGCCAGAAAACCACAAGTGGGAAGGTTCTGAACCAGTAGGTTCTTGCCTAAGCTCAGAGAAAAATGACATGACCTCAGTTTGACCTTGCTAGGGCGCTGGACTAATTATAATAAAACTAGAGGCCCAATGCATGAACATTTGTGCAAGAGTAGGCTTTCCTTCCCCCAGCTGCCAGAACTGGCTTCCCTCCAGCACCAGGAATCCAGGCTGGCTTCCTTCAGGCCACCTGCAGGCACCCGGGACCCAGGCTGGATTCCCTCGGGCCCTGACTTGGTCAGGAAGGATGTCCAGAATGACTTCCAGAAGACCTCTGGTCTAATTAGCATATTACCTTCTTATTATTATATATTTGCACTATGGTTTTGACACCCTACCACCTCCCACCCCCTGTGAGTTTTTCTGTATGTATTATGGTTAAGAGCATGTGCAGAAGTAATCTAATCCAATAAAAGAGAAACATGCAAATTGGTGTCACTCTGCTACACCCCAAGCCACGCCCATCAAACAATCAGAGTGACTATATGCAAATTAACTCAACCAAGATGGCAGCCAATAGCCACTGAGCTGGAGCAAGCAGGAGGCTTGGTTGCTCCGGCGATGGAGGAAGCCAAGCTTCCCGTTTGCTCTGGCCGGCTGTGGCCTCTGCTCAAGGGAACAAAGTTTCAATTATAGAAGATAAAGAAAACCCAGATACCTGCTTCCAGCCAGCCTTGCTGGGAGCTTGGATTGCTGGGGGCTGTGGCCAGCCTACAAACAGCCATCAGACCCTCACACAGGCTTGCCTGGCACACCAGCACAGACCCCCACACTAAAGGGCTGTGGCCAGCTTGTAAATAGCCATCAGCCACCCAGGTAGGCCAGGCATCCCAGCGGGTCCCCCACCTTGAAGGGGCTGTAGCCAGTCTGAAAATGGCCCACAGCCCCTCACCCAGGCTGGCCAGCCACCCCAGGGGAACCCCCACCCTGATTCTGGATACCCTTCAGGACAAAACAGCTGACCCCTACACATGCATCAGGCCTCTATCCTAAATATTAAAAGGGTAATATGCAAATTGACCCTAACAGCAGAACTACTGGGAATGGCTGGTCACTAGGGACACACACTGACCACCAGGGTGCAGATGCTCAATGCAGGAGCTGCCCCCTGGTGGTCAGTGCACTCCCACAGCGGGAGCTCTGCTCATCCACAAGCCAGGCTGCCAGCTGCCAGCACAGTGGTGGTGGTGGGATCCTCTCCCGCCTCCTCGGCAGTGCTAAGGATGTCTGACTGCAGCTTAGACCTGCTCCCTGCTGGCAAGTAGACATCCCCCGAGGGCTCCCAGGCTGCCAGAGGGATATCTGACTGCTAGCTTAGGCCTGCTCCCTCAGGGAGCGGGCTTAAGCCAGCAGGTGGACATCCCCCAAGAGGTCCCAGACTGCGAGAGGGCACAGGCAGGGCTGGGCTGAGGGACACCCCAAGTGCACAAATTTTTGTGCACCAGGCCTCTAATATATTATATAACCCTTTTCTATCTATCATCCCTGAATGCAAACAAAAGTCTCCACCCAGAAAATCCCTCATTTAAGCCATATAACCCAGGAATTTGGGGGCATTGTCTCTCGCAAGTGGCCCGCTCCTCACTTGGAGCGTATCTTCAATAAATCTCTTTCCTTTACTAGTATTTTCATTTTTATTGACCTTAAAATCTTTTCTGCTTTAATGAGAAGAGCCGAGGTCCTAGCCGGTAACCCCAGTAAGTAACATCTTTTTGTGCAGCAATTCAGATTGCACAAACCGTAAATCCTCTGGCCATCAGGTCAGACAAAGGGCTGCTTTACTCTTCTTTCTTTTCCAGGATTTGGAGGGCAAGGCAGTAATTCTATTCAAAAGGGGATAATTGCCTGCAAGTGAAAAACTGAAGTAACTATGAGCACCTGGAGATGAACTGGCTCCAAAGATACAAGGCATATCTTCCCTCTAGTCTGTGAAGCAGGCACTCTCAGGTGATGGAGGGTCATTGTGGAGGTGTCAGAGGGTCTCCCTCATGATGTGCAAGGGCCTCAGAGGGAACCACTAATATAATTGCAATGAACTCTGACCTGTCCAGGGGGTGCATATGAGGTGTGGTCACCCAGCACTCCAGGTCCTCACAGCCGTAAGAAAAACCATGAGACCTAAGGGCATCAAGGACGACCAGTCAGGTTTCACAGACTCTGGGAGTGTCCTCCACCAGCAGCACACTTGATTGATTCACTACATTGATCCCCAAGAATTCCCTTTCTTTCTTTCTTTCTTTCTTTCTTTCTTTCTTTCTTTCTTTCTTTCTTTCTTTCTTTCTTATTTTTTTTGGATAAGCCTTGCCAGAGGATATTTTTCCATTGATTTTTAGAGACAGTGGGAGGTTAGGGGGAGAGACAGAGAGAAACACCAGTGTGACAGAGACACATCGGTTGGTTGCCTCCTGCATGGGCCCTAACCAGGCCTGGGATCGAGCCTGCGACTGAGGTACATGCCCTTAATCAGAATCAAGCCCTCGACCCTTCAGTCCATGGGTGGACACTCTATCCACTGAGCCAAACCGACTAGCGCTTGATCCCCAAGAATTCTGCTTGTAGTCGTGACTCCCCGTGCCCACATTCTTGGCATATGACCCTATCATCCATGCATTGTTACAATTTATATGCCTTGCCTGCCCAACCAGAGGGCTAACCTATACTCTCACTTGTCTCTTTGCTACTATTGTATTCAGGGACATTATTACATTCATCTCTGGGTTCAAAACCTCACAGGAACTCAATTAGGAATCAATTTCTAGGACAGAAAATAGAACCTCCTCTCCTTACCTGAGCCCTACAACATTGTAGAGAAATCACTGACCTAACTCTTTAAATTGGTATCTGATATCCTGTATCCAGAGATGGTTTGTGCCCAACTCTTTGCAGGAAAGAATAGAGGATCTAATACTAAAGCTCTCCATCTGGCTTTTTAGAGCCTCCCAGTGGAGCCCACTAAAGGGCATTCCCTCCATGAAGCAGATACAGGCTATCTGGGAAGCAGGACCCTTTCACTCCATCCTTACTGGACTACTAATTCCTAACCTCGTAACCTTAAAATCCTTTTCTTGGCATCTGGAAGCAGCTGATAGAAAGGAGAGGAGGTGTCTAATTTTCAACCATTGGACACATTTTGGAATAACCCCAGGGTCCTTGTTACCTACTTTTCTACTCAGCCCTAGAAGCTTTCCACATATATTAAGGCACTGATGTTGAATGAAACCCTGAAGGATCTGGGCCTAGAATATTCATGGGCCATTTCTAAAATAAGAACTCCATCTGTCCTCTTCTAGCCAAACCTACTGGGTAAATCTTTTTGCCTATCACCTGCAAAATCTCTCAGGATTTAACAGGGTCAAGTCTCTATAGCATTTGGCAGGAAGTACTATAGCAGATTCTACAGTAACATGGGTTATATATGGCAGGCACAGTGTTCCCTCAATCTGGACAATGTGAAACTCTCAGAGTAGGGGTGCACCCTGTCAGAGCTGATCCTAGAGGGGTCAGCAGAAATGGCATAAACATCATCAAAGGAATAGAAGACACACAGAGTATAAGGTATTACAGAAAGCCAAGGTATAAGATAATTAGGAAGTAAAGGGCATCCTAAAATTGCCTCAAACCACCCATCCTTCCATTTATGAGCTACTACCTTATTTACATTAAGAAAATTTTAGCAAAACTCTCCTCCATTTATAAAACCCCTTTACATTATTATCTCCTTCTGGACATGCTAGCTCTGATTATGTTCTTTTTCTTCTCCTTTGCCCTGGTCCAGCATACTTGCCTGCTTCCGGATTCCCAGCCATATCCCACCCCAACCAAGTCTATGGGGACACCTGACACCCAGGAAGGTTTCACTTCCTCTCCCTTGAGATTATGATGTAAGCAGGCGGTACCCTTAATCTCTCATCATCCCTGCTAGATGTCTGAGATGTCAGACACTAGCCCTTGAGCCCTGGGATGCCAGGCTCCAGAATTCTGACCTTGTGATGCTGAGCTCTCTATTTCTTAAACCTGAAATGATGGTGAAATCGCATGGTACCTCGTTTCTCATCCCCTCTAAGCGGCTGTCAGATGCTAGCCCTCAAGTGCTGGGACTCCAGACTCCGGAACTGACACCAGGGCACTGGGCGGTCTAATTCCTAACCTTTTCTTCCTTCCACATGAGAAGTGACAATCTATAAAGAACAGGAGTCCCCTGGCCTGTATCTTGGTTGACTGGGCACAATTTGACACCCAGGCCATAAAATGCATATATTTCTATTGTAATTTGGTCTGGCCACAATATAATAGGCTAAATATACAGGTTGGAAGGCATCAACATAGGCATAGGGGTTATCAGAGTAACCCCCGAGATCTGTCCTAATTTTTGTTTTCATTCTACTGCTTGTCCATAAACCCATCCTTCCATTTATGGGCTACTACCTTATGGCTAGTCATAGCCTCATATCAGGATGGGGAGTCATAGCCTCTAAACAGGAGCATTAATCACAACACCATCTTTTAATTGGAGCTATCTGCAAGCGACTGGGCCAAAGGTCAGAAATTCCTCATGTCCAGACATTTTTCCTACTACTAGAATAGGAGGCTCTCCTCCGGAAATATAAATTAACTACCCTAATGGTATTACAGCCAACCAAAGACCCTATCTCACCACCCTGTGCTAATGGCCCACAGAATTCCCCTAGCTGCACCCCCATTCCAATGCCTAAATCTTCTCTCTATTAGGCTCTGCCTCAATGACCAGAAAAAAAAACAGCCTGTCATTGGAGATGGAAAGGCCAAGACAGCCTCTACCTACCCATGCCAGGGTCTGGCCCCTGGTGGAGGTGCAAGGAGAATAAGGCCCACTGCTTGTCCATAAATCCTTCTCACTTGTAGAATGAAAACAAATTAAGGCAGATCTCAGGAGTTACTCTGATAACCCCAATGTCCATGTTGATGCCTTCTAACCTATATCATCAGCATATGAATTAAAGTGGAAGGACGTGATGATAATTCTGGGCCCAACTTTGTCAGCTATTGAACAACACAGGGTCGTCAGGGAGGCCAGAAATATTTTTTAGTATTTTTTTATTGATTTTATAGAGGAAGGGAGGAGAGAGAGATAGAAACATCCATGATGAGTGAGAAGCATTGATCGGCTGCCTCCTGCAATGCCCCACCCTGGGGATCCAGCCCGCAACCCAGGCCTCTGCCCTGACTGGGAATTGAACCTGGACCTTTCAGTCTGTAGACCGATTCTCTATCCACTGAGCCAACCAGGTAGAGCGAGGCCACTAAATTTACTAATAGCCATCATCTGATTGATCCCACATACCCTATAGGGGAAATTGCTATACCCTCTACAGACTCTGGATGGGATCACATTGGTACCAATCATGTATGGGAAAGGGATCACTTTCTGTTATGTACTAAGGTTAGTCTTAAGAATGAACAACAGAAAGTCATTAGTTACTCTAACGTCTCCACAATCAGTCAGGGACAAGAGGAAACTCCTACAGCCTTGTTGGAAAGGCTGCAAGAAGCCCTCACAAAACATACAAATCTGCATTTACTTTCCTATGAGAGCCAGGTCATCTTAAAGGAAGGGTTTCTTAATCAATGTGCCTCAGACATTAGGTACAAGCTCCGAAAGGTCATTCAAGGGCCTGGGGCAGCTCTGGATGCAATTCTAACTACAGCCACCTCGGTCTTTTATAACTGACCAGGAGACAGAGGCCAGGTGAGGAAAAGAAAGAAAGAAAGAAAGAAGGA
>PVJC01050491.1:0-11784 GCA_004026665.1 Murina feae | reverse complement strand
CGCTGAGAGACACCAGGTCTCTGTGTCCCACGGTAATTGCTGCAAGCAACGCTGAGAGAAACCCGCTTTGAATTTCCTCCTGGTGCCAGTCAGTCCCCCTTCTCTGGGTGTCTGGGTCCTTAGAAACTCGCTTGGAACTGGAGTTCAGAGCCGCTGGGGACTTGTGGCTCTCTCCGTTTTGGAAAAGAACCACGTCCCCTGGCGCCAGTCCTTCCCCGAGCCCCGTGCACGCGCCTTCGTACCTCTGTACTTTGCTTCCGCTGCTCCTCTGAGTCTCAGACTCTTCTCTAGTTGTAGGATTTTCACTCAGCCAGCCGTCCTGTGGGTGCGAGTGGTGTCCGTGTGTTCTTTTCGAGGTTTTTCTGAAATAGTTGTTCACGGCTGCATTTATGGTGTCTACCCTATGCCGCCATCTTGTTTCCTCCTCCTGAGAGAATTTTTTAAAGGACCTTTTTCTCTATGGGAATCCTTTCCTAAATTAAGGAGCTCAGCTAGGCAAGCAGAATGCAGCTGGACATTAGCTCTCCTCCAACCCCCTGCCACCTTGCCTCTCAGCTGGGCATCCTTATTCATGTCTAACATATCCAACTATATACAATGTTCCTGATGGCACTACACCTGCCAAAGATAAGGGGATTAAATGTGATCATAAAAACCACATGCACACAAGTGGCAGATTTAGGCGGCAGCACTGATCCCAGAATTCAGAAGTCCTTTATTTTACAATCAGCCTTGAAGCCATTAAATATTGCTCCATAGTCAATTGGCAGATGTTATCAGAAGAGGCAAATAAACTCCCTTTTTCACATTTGTTGTTGCTATTATCCAGGTCCTTATCAGAGAAAGCGCAAAAGTCTGGCCAACTATGATAAATTCAAGTAATCTTATTTTGACTCAAGATTTGAAGGATTTTATTGGAATTTTCTGAGTCCTGTCTTGAGAGATTCCTCTTCACAAGGAATTTTTCTTAGTTAAAAAAAATTCAAGCTGTCAGTCTTGAGTCAGTCTGGGAAACAGGACTGACTTTAGAAAAATGTGTTACTGAGATGTTGAAGATTTGTTTCCTTTCTGTCTATCTTGTACCTCTCCTCACCTCTCAGGAGTCTATTTGTCTCTAATGCAAGCCAGGTATAAATTTGGTGACATTTTTACTTTGACAAACTCTAGAAGCCTAAGGTACTAGTAGGAAATAGTGAAAATTCTCTCAGGGCCAATGGAATCACCACCACATCCCAGGAAAGTCAGCTCTTTCTACATTGTGGGTTGCTGAGGCTACCAGTCTTCTGGAAATTCTCTAGAATGGAGATGAACCAGGGCTGGCTGGACCTGTGACTGTCCTAGATCACAACGTACCCTGAGCAATGAGCTAAATGCAATCAGCACTGGTCCTTTGGGTTGATGACTGTGGCTGGGCTGGGAGTGCCATTATGGAAAATTGCAGGTGAAATTCTGGCTATAGTATTAGGGCATAATCAAGTAATTATACTTATTAATTTCAAGTAAATTCAAGGTAAGAGGTAAATAAATATGTCTAAAGCTTGTATAGAAGCCTTTATGTCAGGGTAGATAGTGGCTTCTTCCTATTTTATGTTTTATATTCCAAGTGAAATTTCCTATTTAAACAATAGGTACCACCTTTTTCCCAGAATGAACTATGAGTCTTTGAAGTAATACAAATTGTCACTTATTTAGAGTTTTCTTTATGTCAGGTACTGTTAAGCACTTTACATGTATTAACTCATGAGAACTTCATAAGAATTCTACATGGCAGAAACTCATTAGCATCCTTATTTTGTAGTTGAGGAAACTAAGGCACAGAAGATTGGCCAAAGTGAGTTGCAGAGCTTAAGTAAAAGACCACACTTACTAAGTGTCAGAAATGGGTTTTCAACCCTAAAATGCTGGCTCCAGGTTTGGGCTTTTAATTGCTGTGATAGACTGGCTCCAGGAAGGAGAGCAACCTAGGCCTTCCAAGAAGAAAAGATGAAGGCTAGAGTAAGTCAGGTCAAGTATTGGATGCCCAAAGGATGTGAGGCAAATGTGGACCCAAACAAGGAAGATATGGAAATGGAAACAGGTTCAGAGAACTAGGGCATTCAGAGTCCCTCTCAAGTTGGACAATGGCTGAACTCCTACAAAGTCCATCTGCTGTGAAATTGTTTTATGACCCTCAAAATAAGAAGAGAGAGAGTGTGTGACCATGTTGAGGGTTTACTACAGAACGATTCTAGGAGGATCCAGAAATGCTTCTTAGACAGTAATCACAGGAAAGAACCAGCAAAGGCAAGAAAATAGCAGTCACTCAATAGTTTGGCCATCAAATATATAGAAAAAAACACACAACTTAAAATAGAAAAGAATAAAAGGAATTTGTTTTTGTTTTTTTACAGTGGACTTATTAAAGGAAGATAAATTATACTGGATGTATGTTTTCCTAAGTTAAAATTCCTGTGTTTTGTTCACATCAGATTAAAAATAAGACAGTCAAAAAGGTCAGACCTCTCTCCATCAGTTCTTGTGATTGATTCGATCCTCCAGTGATGTTGTTAGAGGAGTCAACGCAGGTCTTAGTGGCTCTAGAATTTCCAGATGAGAGGCTTTGGCCGGGGCACTGGTGAAAGCACACGGGTATAGGCTAGGTCCTGTTTTTATCATGGGTGGTTTGGGGGACGAGGAATCTTTACTCTCTAAGCCACCCTTTGCAGCTCTCACTCCTATGCGTACTGCAAAAGGAATGTCTTTGTCTCCCAACCACTTTCTTCAAATCTTCTCAGATATGAACAGCATATATGTATTAATGCACGTTGTTTGAAGACAAATCCTGTTTCACAGTTCCTGGCCAGACATTCCAAATTTTCTGGCTGTGGTTAGCTTGTTCACTTGAACCCGTAATGGGCTCTCTTTCATTTCTTTTAGAAACACAAACTACATTGTCTGGGGGGAAAAATTCCTGGCACACAACCAAAGTGACCAAGATTTATTCATTGAAGCACCTACGTGTACCCATTAGGACCCCATTCCCGTCTGAATCTCCACTTCTAATGAGAAGGAAAAAAATGGGGGAGTTACAAACAAACAGGCCTACAAAAGAAATAATCTCTTAAATGCCAGTTGGTGCTGCATTAAAAAATTTGAAGGATGTTAAATTTCCTCTCAGAAAAGTTATACCAATTTATAATTTCACAATGTATTTAGAGTGCCTACCTCCTAGCCTATCCTGTTTTAAAAATAAAGTTTTTATATTTTGCCAACTAGAAAGATGCAAAATGACATCCTATTTATAGTTATTTGACTTACTTTAATCTAATTATACAGAAAGTAAAATATCTTATCTCTTTATATTTATGTCCATTGTAATAGTGGGTTTAAACATTAGGTTAAAATGGCCATTTTACTCTTAATATATCACTAATATTTTATGTCTTTTAAAAATAGTGGGTTTTTTTGAGAAATATTAGTAGAAGAAATGTAACTGAGTAATACTACATACATTTCAAGGGAAGTAGCTCTTTGAAAGATGCATTAATAATAGAGGGGAAATGTAAAGAATAATTTCAATTTTTATCAGATGGGCTAGGAAGCAAAAGTATCTTGAATAGAGGAAGCCAGCCTGTGAAAATACATAGAATTATGAAACTATTGACCAATGCTAAATGGCAATAGCATGAAGTGACAAAACCCAAAGCACAGCAAGGGATTTGATTATGCATCTTGAAAGGCCACACTAAGGAAATTGAATCTGTAGAAAATAGTGATGGATCATATTTTTATCCAGTAGATGGGTATTTGGAAATAATACTGGAGGAAAATTTTGGGTCATAAATATAGGACCAATTTCATAATCAAATTGAGACATGATTAAAGCCTGCATAGAGCAGGACTGAGGGAATGCTCTGAGGGGAGAGTATTGATCAGATGTTTCCCAAGATAGAATTGACAGGCTATGGAAACCAACCCCATAGGGCAGCGGTTCTCAACCTGTGGTTTGAGACCTCTTTGGGGATCGAATGACCCATTCACAGCGGTCACCTAACAGTAGTAAAATTATAGTTATGAAGTAGCAACGAAAATAATTTTATGGTTGGGGGGTCACCACAACATGAGGAACTGTATTAAAGGGTCACAGCATTAGGAAGGTTGAGAACCATTGCCTTAGGGAATGAAGGAGTAATCACTGATGTTTCCCTGTTTGTTTTGTTTGTTTGTTTGTTTTTTGCTTTGTTATTTAGGTGGATAGAAACTCCTTTAACTGAAATAAGTAACACAGAAAAAGATCAGATTCTTTGTGGGGTTAAAGGTGTGTGAGGTGAGCAAGGGTACAAAGTAAGTCCAATTTTGATTATAAGGTACATATAAGAGGTTAAGGGGAAGAGCCAGGCTTGTTTAATGTATTCATTCATTCAACAAATACTAAATCCCTACTCATCCAGCTGCTGTTTTAGGTTTTGGGAATACTGTTGTAGGAACAACAAAGTCCTGGCTTTTACAGAAGTTGTATCCTAAATGAAAGTAGCTAGAATATTAATTTCAGAGTCATAAGAAGTAAATTTTACTCCCCAGGAACATTAAGGTACATGGGAGCCTTTTGTACAATTAATATGGATAGTATGTATATGTCTCTCTTGACTTAGCATAGTTTTTATATATCAAAATTTTATGAAGATTTATAGTTTTCTTTTCTTTTATTACATACTATTGTTTCTGTTTACCATTTGAAGCCAAGGTTTAACTCAGCAATGGCATCCTCATTTATTACAAAGTTATTTTGGAAACTGGGAGTTATAATGATTTGTTTTATGACAAAATCTTCAGAAAAATTGGTGGTTAAACATACCTCCCTATTCTTTGGTTTCCTTTTTTGTTAACTAAGGAGATTGTGCAAATGACCTCAAATGTAAAATCCAGTGTGGTTTCCTTGTCCTGTCATGTCAACTCTTATCAATATCAGTCTCAATTTTCCTCTATCCCTGGTGCTTCCCTTGATTTTTATCACATTGGTGCTGCTGAGTTCTGTGGGAGAAAACCTCATAATCTTGCACTTTAATGACACTGTGTAGTATTGGTTTCTGATTTCAATTGAGTTCTCAAAATGGGCCAGTGATTCTTGCAGCTTGCTCTGATTTTAACAGTGGTCAGGTCAGGCCATCAATACTATTCACAAATGTCCTAAACTGATCAATCTCCTTTCACTCTCTACAGATGCCCTTCCTCACCTACACAGAGGAGGAAAAAAACACCCCACTTAGTTCCCTCCAACTCAGGCCACAAAGTCCACAGAGTTACTTGCCTAGGCATCAACCTTTCTTCCTGGTCTTGCAGTCACAGTGGAAGAGGTGCTTTCCATCTGCATGTGGCTCATCCCTCTCATTGTCCTTAGATGCTCTGGGTCCCATTTCCTATTTCACAGGGACTTTTTCCTTTTTGTAAAAAATTGAACTTATTGGTGTCACAGCCTATATAATAAAAGGCAAATATACAAATAGACTGAACAGCAGAACAACCAGAACAACCAAACAACTGAACAACCAGTTGCTATGATGTGCACTAACCACCAGGGGGTGTGTGTGGAACATGGTGAGTGTTGGATTCAGTGGGATGGTGGAGCAGGTGAGCAGGGGTGCCAGACCAAGATGGGACGCTGGTTGCTGTCATGGGGGCGAGCCTCTGGTGGTTACATAAACTTTCTGCTCCCACGTACTGCAGTCCCACCTGGAGCTCACACCTGCTGCTGGTGCCTGGTGCCAATCCCGATCACTCAGTGCCAACAGTGGATATGAGCAGTGGCTGCTGGCCCTGATTGCCCCTGAGGGCTACTCCACCTCCCCCTACTCCTCAGGGGCTATTGGGGCAGCAGCTGCTGCTTGCACCTGCTACTGGCGCCAGCTCCAATTGCTCCACACCATCAGTGGGTGCAAGTGGGGCCAGCATGTGGGAGCGGCAGCAGTGGGAGCAGGGCTTCCAGCAGACAGGGGACCATGGACAACTGCAGGAGTGGCTTGGTGGGGGTATGGAGGATGGGCCGACACCCACCCCTGTGCCTACTGCAGCCTTGCGGCCCACAGTTCCTTTCAAGGTGCACGAATTCATGCACTGGGCCCCTTGTTGGTTAATAAAACAATATAAGTTCCAGGTATATAATTTTATAATACACCATCTGTATATTGTTTTGTGTGTTTACCACCCAGCTTTTCCCTTCTGATCAGCCTTTCTTCCATAGCTTCAAACTGTCCCTCTCTAGGTTTATTCTTAACATCTATAAAATATGCATAAGACTTTCCTGTCTTACAAATAAATTAACAAATGAACCACTGTGTTCATCCCTCATCTCCTTCTAGCTATCCTTTCAAAACTAAACTTCTTGAAAGAGTTGCCTACTCTCACTATTTCCACTTGTCATCTCCCACTCACACCTCAACTCTCCCAGAATGGCTCCAGTCTCCACAATGGATCCAAAGGTGTTGAGTACATGAAAATGCTTGACTGCTTGGATGAAATCAAGTATCCCAGGTCACTTTCAGATTTTAAATAATTTGTAAGATTAATAAGGTTTTTCCATATGAAGTATATAAGAACATCATTCTTCCTTGGGGACAATTGACATTGGGTAAGTCATCCTAAGTACTTGATTACATTCTTCTGATGTAAAGAATCTTTTCTCTCAGAACCAATCACTTAATGAAATTTAACAGAAAGAAGAAATGCTAGCCTTTGATAGACCAGAGTTTGATTGAAAGATGACTCCATTCCATAGAAATAAATGTGGAGACAGGATTAAACTAAGGATGGTTGACATTGCTTTCAACCTCAAGTCATTATCTTCCAGAAGAAGTCACTGCCTGTCACAGATATGCCCAAAGGTACTCTTATTATGAACTACAGTAGTTTTCACTGATAAAACAAGGCCAAAACACATAGGTAAATAGGAAGAGTTTGCTGATCATGTACTCAATGACTTCAGTGTACTTATTGTGGCCAGATCCTGCATGCAGCCTTTCTTATGGTCTGCGTGTCAACATCATACATCCTTGAAGAGTAGCACACTGCACACACCAAGAACTACACACATCACATCATGTTTTTAAATTGATAGCAGCTATTTCTTAAAATGAAAACTTATCTTTCCTGCTTTGCTTGGACAGCGCTATTCACTTGTTTTATTCCAAATGTGGCCTTTTCAAGTCAGTCCAGCTCCCTCTCATTATCTTGGGGTTATTTATCTTGCACACATGACCCTTCTTAGGAACAGAGAAAAGCAGTGAGGTTTTGCTGTCTTCAAAGAACCACAAAGAGAAGGGTGACACCCTTTGGCTTAAAAATAATAAACAAAGTCCCTGTGAAATGGTGGCACAAGGCCCTGTGTGGCCACAAACTTTATTTCCTCCTGTCTTCCGAGGGCTACTGGGTATTTTAGGGGCACCTGCTGACAGTATCAGCTGCCAGCATATTGCTGGCACCAGATGGCATGGAACAACAAAGAAGCAAACACAGGGTACTGTTGGCCAGGCGGCCCGGCAGGCTGCCACCATGAATGAACAAAGAGCAGCCACCCCATCTACATCCTGCTGCGTCCCCAAAACATCTTTCTTGTCTGTCACACAGCCTTTCCACCCACCTCTGTCTCTGTGAGAGGGAACTCCAGTCTAGCCCTGGGTGTAAAAGGTGCCCTGGATCCCTCGGGGTAACCTGGGGAGGCCCAGATACCCTCAGAGGCAGGGTGAGAATTCCAAAGAGAAACAGCTGCAATTAAATCACGCCCTTAATCTGGCAGGGATTAGGGCTATATTCTACTCAAGGCACAGGTTATTTGTTTTTGACATTTTACTTTCAGGTCTGTCAAATCCATTCCTGGAAACTCCTGTCTGATCAAACACAATATCTTTTAGTTAAGTTGTCTCTGAATCCCACTACTCCATTAAAAAGTTTAATCTACTTCGAAAATGAGACTTTGAGGCACATGGTGATGAAATGATCACACTGGTGGCATCAAGTATAAAATTTCACTATTAGAAATATAATCATTGTTCACTCCAGGGTCTGTCAAAACACATATTCAGTTACTGATATCCCACCAGAGTTTGCTTAGGCATAGGATGCCATAGAGCAGGGATAGGAGAAAGATACAGAAATGGGAGCATAAAGTAAAGACATACAGACTGGGGAACTCTTGAAAAGAGATAGTTGTTTATTTTATATTCTTAAAAAATAAGGCTGAATCTAACACAAAACTAAAATTTATAAAAATAGCAATTATGTAATATCTAGTAACCCAGTAATGAACACATTTCTAAGGTGCCAATAATAAAAGAAATTAAAACAGTCATGGCAGAATATGATTATACATTTGTACATGCTATTTCCTCCCATTCTTACATCACATAGTATGTTACCAAAACCAGTGGCATACAGAGAGGACAAAAGAAAAGAACAGGCTGGTGTGGCTCAATGGTTGAGCATTGACATATGAACCTGGAGGTCACAGTTTGATTCCTGATCAAGGCACATGCCCAGGTTTTGGGCTTGATCCCCAGTAGGAGGTGTACAGGAGGCAGCCAATCAATGATGATCTCTCATCATTGATATTTCTGCCTCTCATCTTTCTCTTCCTTCTTCACTCTGAAATCAATAAAAATATATTTAAAAAGAAAAGAATTGCTCACATAAAAGCCAGAAGCTCTCAGGTAGGATCTGGTAGTGTACTTCCTGCAGTAGAATGGGCCCTAGAAATGTACAGACCCCTTGCTAAGTCAAGAGATATTAATTATTTGGGTATTTACTATGTAAATCATAATAAAATCACTGGGAAAAAATATGTCACCAAAAGATGAAAGAATCTTACTAAAATCACCATCCAAAAAATTAAAGTGATGAAGCTGAGAGAGCACACTGTCCAAGATGCCATAAAACCCAGATCCTTGTGTCTGGGAAGGCTGTCCAGGAAAAGCTGCTCCCAGCAGGCCTAGATAGTAGGTGTTCCATATGACAGCAGGTTTCTACCTTCATCCCTAGTGTCTCTTCCCTCATCTGAAGGACAAGAGTACTGGCCAGGTGGCATTGAAGATCTCACAGCTCCAAGTTCCAAAATTCTAGAATATGCCTGCCTCTAGACCACTCAGCTTGCACATGTATAACACTCATTACATTTTAAAATTGGAATTAATCGCCAATATTTAAAAATTGAATCTAATATAGGAAATTATAGATGCAGATTCTCTTAAAATAGGCTGGTTACATCATTTTGGGAGTCCAGTGCGAAACAAAAATGCAGACACTATTATTCAAAAATTATTAAGGTCCTGGCTGGTGTTCTTGGTTGGGCAAAAGGTTGCCAGTTCAATTCTCAGTCAGGGGGCCATGTAGGAGGCAGCCTGATGTTTCTTTCTCTCTCCTTTCTAAAAATAAAAAATATTTTAAAAAATTATTCACGATTTTACGACAGTGGAGCATCAAGGCAAGTGTAGGTCCTTCTAAGTGCAGGTCCGGCGTGACTGCGCAAAAGGCATGCCCATGAAGTCAGCATCAGTTGAAAATTCAGAGGAACTGGCCGTTGGGACCACATTTCTCAGATAGCAATCAATGGGAGCAGAGTGGCTGCCCCTTTAATCACCCCCTCTATCTCCTATATTGAGTCCAAGTGTCAGCCAACATTCATCACTATACTTGTTCAGTTGAGTTTTTCATCCTGACCTGCTGAGCTTATTTATATGACTTATCTGGTCCTTGTAGGAATGTGAGTTTGTGCCCTCTGGTTTAATGGTTACAACTGACCATACAAGGTATGTTTATTGATCACTCATTGGAGGCAGTGACCCACTACAAGGCTTTTATTGCTAATTGAAAGTGGAAGTCACCCCCACACAGGTTGAACAATTTTTTTTGTTCTAAATCCAGAGAGGAGGGCAAGCATGTGTTAAATTAGCTCAGCATGGCTCATAGGGGCCTCCTTCCACCATGACCTCAATATACCTTTCCTCCCCCAGGGAGATTACATTGAATAATGCAATATTGGAAGATGAATGAAGCATACTCACTCTAGGTAGGAGTCAAAAAAGTCTTATTGTTTTGTGAAAACCTGAAAGATTCTGCCCTAAAAAACTAAAACAAAACAAAAGTGGCAAGCATCAATGCTAGTTTTGAAATCACTCTTTTAAAATCAACACCTATGCAAAATGTTGAGAATCAGTCATTCCCTTTGACCCCCATCTGATGTAAACGGATGAAGCTTTCTCCTGAACAAACAAACATCATGCTTTTATGGAAGTTAGAGGGTACATCTGAAGGGCATGCTCGTATATTCCAAAATCATGTGCTTCGTTCTCTTGAGCCTAAAAATTCACCATCAACTTAAAGTTTATTAAGGACCCCACTATGGCTGCTGTTCTGTGCTCTAAAATGGATTTGCCTTCTAAGGGCATATAAAAATATCTTTCTGTCAATACTTCCTTTTCCCCTATTTTTTACCTCACTGAGATTCCTGGCATGATAGAGTATTTTAGTTTTCTAGACCATTTTCAGGCCAGGTCTTGTTTTGATACAAGATTTGTTCTATACGAAACCTGAAAAGGTTCAATGGTCAGGGTTCTGGCTGACTCATTCTGCCAGATTTCTCCCTCTTGGTCAACATTCTTTACCTCATTTCCTAGCTGTGCCTTGTGCCAGCACTTTGACACTCATCTGACTTAAGCACCCACATGGTAAATATTTGGTAATTAGTTTATACATGAGTAAATAAAAACGTAACAGATTTACCCTTTGAGTGACCAATATGGTGAAACATATTGCTTTTCAATGCTTTTAATAATTCTTTTTCATTATTATTGCTTTTAAGCCAAGATAATCATGAATACTTGATCTCTGATCACAGTAGGTCTTTTTTTTAAAAGTGCTTCAAGAAAAGCATTGATTTCCTAGAACTTGTTGTAGCTTAGGAAATGTGAAATAATTTAATAAAGATATTTTTTAGCATGTCTTCAGTTTTGCAGTTATCTTTATTCAGCTCTACTATAATTTATGCTTGCTATCACAAGCATGTAAATTGCACATTTTTTTACATATACATTTTTATTGTGTTCACTTGTTAGGAAAGTCCTCAAGGAAAGAGACTGTGAATGTGTTTTTCCTTGAGTTTTATCTCCCTACACCCAAGCAACTGCAGGGAGCTCTGTGTTTTGTGGTTACTGTGTGGATGAATGAGATAATATGATGACTACAATACTTCAGCCACTCAATCTCAAACTTTCTTCCCATTTCTTTTTTTCTCTCTTCGACTCTCAGCATTTAACTTCTTACCCAGTTATATGACAATTTCAAGTTTTAAGACTCCATGTAATATTGCTTTTTAAAACCATGGCTCTATTTTCCATCTGTGGTTATCACATCCAATCAAGAAAGGGTAGGATGCTCTGGCTTCTGGTCTTCATGACTAGAGCACTCTTCTCTAATGCTCAGACACCTTCACCCTTTCCCCATGTCAATCTACCTGCCATCCTCAGACCTCTCAAATCGAAATCTCTGCCTTCACCCTCTGGGTTTGTCTTAGTCCTCTTAGATGAGTCTGCCGTAATAGCTCACAGTTAAGCATCGATTGTCATAGACTTTTCCAAGAACTTTATGTATACTATTTTATTCATTCTTCACAAAAGCTTATGAAGTAGTTACAAATATCATATTTAATTGATTCTCTGAGTCATTTTTATTTCACATTTCTGAAATAGGAATGTGGCTTAAAATAGATTATTGGCAGCATTTAAAAAAACTTATTGGCACATAAAATGATGATATATACAT
>PVJC01050490.1:0-11790 GCA_004026665.1 Murina feae | reverse complement strand
TAATGCCTCCCTTTGCTCGACTGCAGCGGGAACAGGTGCAAAATCCAGACCCACCCGTGACTTCAGTTTATTCAGGGACAAAATAATTGCTGCCCTGGACAGCCTCGATATTTTCTGCGGTGTTTTTTTAAAAATATATTTTATTGATTTTTTACAGAGAGGAAGAGACAGGGATAGAGAGTCAGAATCATCGATGGGACAGAAACATCGATGAGAGAGAAACATTGATCAGCTGCCTCCTGCACACTCCCCACTGGGGATGTGCCCACAACATGCCCTTGACTGGAATCGAACCTGGGACCTCTATCCACTGAGCCAAACCAGTTAGGGCTGCGGTGTGTTTTTGTTACTCTTTTTCTTTGTTTTTTTCTCAGGAGAATTTTTTGGTCCTGTGCAAACGGTAATAGCTGGCATTTCAGCACCACTACTGACAGAAGCGCAAGGTGTTATTCCTTGAATGTGCACAACATGGTAGCAGAGGACCGTTTTTGAATAGGAATTGGCTCACAGAATCTTTTGTGGTTCATGTAGTAAATGCATACATAGCTGTGTGCGGTATAATGATTAACTTACTTGAAGGAAAAGTAAAAACGTTTATTTTATAAAACCAGAGTACAAGCCTTCTCTATCTAAACTGTTAGCTATTATGTTTTATGGATGAAAACATGTTTAAAACTAACTGAATAGGACAAGAAAATACTCTATGCAGGAGGTATATGACAACATGTATCTTGACATAGAGGATGCTGATGACAGTGTGTGGGATTGGCTTTAGCAGAGGAGCAATTATCATTCAGTCTATTCTGCAGGAAAACACAACAGCCAAGCTCTGCCAAAACAAGGGCAGCTCCACACGCTCTGTATTGTCACTGCACATTGTGTGTGTGTGTGTGTGTGTGTGTGTGCGCGCGCGCCCTGTGCCCTCTTTATTTCAAGAAAGGCCTATGGGTGTCATTGCCTAGACACCATGCAGACTTCCTTTCATCAGCAGTGGAAAATACAACTTCAAATTGCTTTGTTGCAAGGCCGCACTACACCATTCAGTCGTCTGCAACACTTGGTCGATTTATTTCTTATTATATTTTATTGACTTTTTTAACAGATAGGAAGGAACAGGGATACAGGGTTAGAAACATCGATGACAGAGAGACATCCATCACCTGCCTCCTGCACACCCCATAATGGAGATGTGCCCACAACCAAGGTACATGCCCTTGACCACAATCGACCCGACCCTGGAACCCTTGAGTCCACAGGCTTATGCTCTATACACTGAGCTAAACTGGTTGGGGCCCCCTTGGCCGACTTAATCTCTTAGAGGCTCCTTTTCTTACCGTCTTTTAAAAATTTTCTTTTCTTACAATGCACTATAGAAGGCTTTTCTGTCTTAAAGCAGGTAGTGTATGCTGCTGTTCTTTGAATGGCCACAACATGGTAGCAGAGTATCGTTTTACTCATAAATGAGTTGACAGCGTCCTTTGAGTTTTGGTATATTGTTCCATAGAGCTGAACAGTAGAAACAGTAACTTAGCTGAAACAAAATAGTAGCGTTTATCCTATAAAATCATTCCATAACTATGCTCTATATTTACCTTTTTTAAAAATATTTTTTATGGATTTCTTACAGAGAGGAAGGGAGACGGATAGAGAGTTAAAAACATCCATCAGCCGCCTCCTGCACACACACTACT
The DNA here is from genome assembly GCA_004026665.1 of Murina feae. Lineage (NCBI taxonomy): Eukaryota > Metazoa > Chordata > Mammalia > Chiroptera > Vespertilionidae > Murina > Murina feae. The sequence continues at coordinate 10,099 of PVJC01050490.1, read as the reverse complement.
GGGAATGTGCCTGCAACCAAGGTATATGCCCTGGACCGGAATCGGACTCAGACCCTTCAGTCTGCAGGCTGACGTTCTATCCACTGAGCCAAACCACTTAGGGCTATATTTACATTTTCATTAATCACAAAATAACACATTATTGTTCTTACCACACTTCTACAGAACTAACTACTTTATCTTTCAGTCTCAAAGACACAGGCAGGCATAGGTATCAAGCACAACTCTTTGACTTACAACAACCCATTCCAAAACCACTGTGATTTTGACATTTCTGGTTTGGCTCAGTGCACACAACATCAGTCCTATAGAATGAAGGGTCCCAGTTTTAATTCCGGTCACAGACACATGCCTGGGTTGCAGGTTAAGTCACCAGTAGGGGCCTACAGGAGGCAGCCTATGATTATTCTATCTCGTCAATGATGTTTATGTATCTATCCTCCCTCCCTCCCTCCCTCCCTCTCCCTTCATCTCTGATTTAATAATATATAATATACTGGGGGCCCGGTGCACAAAAATTTGTGCACTCGGGGGGTGGGGATCCCTCAGCCCAGCCTGTGCCCTCTTGCAGTCTGGGACACCTCGGGGGAGATGTCCATCCGCTGGCGTGCCTGGCCAGCCTGAGTGAGGGGCTGAGGGCCATTTTCAGGCTGCCCACAGTCCCTTCAGGGTTTGTGCACTGGGGAGTGGGAGGGCTGGTGAGTGCAGGCCTGGATGTTTCCCACCGGAGGGCCCACGATTGCACATGCCTTGTGAGGGGACACACCTTACGCAGAGCTGGGTGGCGAGCCAGGGGCGGACGCTGGTGCAGGATCCCTCGGTGGGGCCCTGCTGCTGAGCGAACACACCCGGGGTGGAGCCGGGCAGTGGACTGGCTTTGGATGCTCCACACTGTGCAGCAGATGTTCCCGCACGCCCCTGAGGAGGCCCCGGGGGGCAAAGCCAGGCAGCAGACCCAGGACAGCTGCTCCTGCATGCCCCACATAGGCCCCCACACTCCTGCATGCCCCGCAGCCAGGCAGTGGATCCGGGAGGGATGGGCACTCCTGGATGCCCCAAAGAGGCCCCAGGCCGGACCACCCCCCAAACTGAGCTGACACTCCTGGCACAGCTATGCCAGCCGCGGAGGTTCCCAGTGCAGAGCCGCCCTGCCAGCCTCCATCTTGGCAGGGCAAATTTGCATACAGGCGCTCTGGTTGGCTGGGAGGCATGGCTTGGCTGGTGGGCGTGGCTTTGGTGTATCAGGTAATGGTCAATTTGCATATTACTCTTTTATTATATTAGATAATATAAATATACATATAAATATAATATATAAATATAAATAAAGTATAATATAAAATAGGTTTGCAACTACTTTAATATCAGAAAACAGTACTCAGTCATAACTGAATTTCACAGAAGTAACTGGAAAAAATAGGACGCAATATTGGAATTCAATAAGATACCGGAAGGAGCGACTACATTTCATGCTGCTGAAATACAAGCAGACAGCCACCACGGAACTCATCACTGAGGTGTCCTCTGAGTAGCTAACCGTGTTCATACTCAATGACTCCTGAACCGTCTGCTCCACCACAGACTCCTGCAGGGATTCACTCCGAACTCCCTAATTCGCTACTTTTCATCTCCTTGTGTGTGTCTCCCCATACGAACACATTCTCATCACAGCCTCTCCAGCACTCATTGCCTCAATAGGGGCGGCCTCGCTGATACTGGCGGCCTCCAGAACGTCCGCCTACAGGATACTGATTGTGCCAACAATGGGGGGGCAGGGCACTGCCACTGCGCCTGCGCGGGAAATCAGCGGCGGCGCTGGACACGACAGTGACCCCACCAGCGCTGCTAAGCAACGAGCAGCCAGCAAACGCCAGGGGAGTGGGCGAGCGCGCTTGTGGTGGGAAGGAAGGCCCAGGCGCAGCCGCAGCATGGAGCCAGGGCTCCTGCGCAAGCTGGGAAATAGCTGTGGATGCACAGAGGAAAGGAAATATGAATAGCAAAAAGAAAGGAGAAACAAGAAGAGGGGAAGGAAGGAAGGAAGGAAGGAAGGGAGGGAGGGAGGGAGGGAGGGAGGGAGGGAGGGAGGGAGGAAGGACAGATGAGTAGTTGGGGCTCCAAAAAGGGAAGGAAACTTGCTTTCTTTTTTAATTGTTGGACAGAAAAATGCAGAGAGAGAACTCTTCTAAGTTTCGATAGGTCATATTTTCATTTTCACTTGTTTCAAGCAATTTTATAATGTCCTTTCTTTTTTTGGACTCATTGGTCGTTTCATAGTGTGACTTTTATTGCCACATATTTGGGAATTTTCACTCACAAACAAACCCTCACTTTGATGGTCTATTGATTTATAACCGAATATGGAACATGTTAGGTCTCAGCAAATAATTGAATCGATACCCCCTCTCCTGGAAAATGAACTTTTGCACACTTCACAATGGACATGCCACTTGCTTACACCATTATCTCTCCCCTCAGGAGTTGCCCACAATCGGGACCTACACAGAAAATTATCAAGCCCGCCTACAGCCCTTTAAAAACCTGTGACTACCCATCTTTGGGTGCGGGACCCATGTGGACCTCTTGTGTTCCTCCTTTGCAACCTTACAGTACTTCAACATTAGCTTTAAAAAAATTAGGATCTCATCATTCGCACATGCCTGCCATATCCCAGGATTGTTCTAATGCTTGCTCTGTCCCTGAAAACTTCTTTTTGCCTTTGGGTGTGGCTTCTAATATTTAGGGAAACATATATCATGTCTTGGGTGTGTTAACAAAAAAAAACCAATGAAACCGATACAGAATTTTGTGAATTTATTTGAGCCTAACTGTCAACATATGCCTGGAAGCAGAACCTCAATGAATTGAGATAATGCCCCGCAGAATGGGAGTTTATACGGTGCTTTTATAAATTCACCATCAAAAGGAAAACACGTTAGTGGGTTACATGAAATTCATTGGTGATAGATTAAGGAGGTGAGATAAAGCAAAGCGGGGAAATCCCTGGGATTGGATAAAAAGAAAAATGACGTAAACATACCCAGGTGAGTGCAGGATCAATTAACATGATAATGAAGGAACTTGTGTTATCTGTCCTGGAGCCCAGCACATTTCCCTGTACCCAACGAGCTTCAGAAATACGGAAGTTACACGTTACCCAGACATTTCTCAAATACATTATCTTAGAGGCAAAAACACAAATGCTCAGTAAAGATCAAAAGGTGATTTCTGCAGGGAAAACACTGGCCCAGCATGTGGCCACCCACCATAACCCGTTTGTAGATAGATATCTAATTTTCAGACCATCTTTGTGATTACTCTAGGTCTCTGAGCCTGCAGGACTGCCATGCAGGCCTCCGCTGAGCTTTTCAGGCTAGCATGTGGCTCCTTTTGTCCACAGTACCTTATTTTATAAATTTACCATCAAAGGAAAATACCTAAGCAGTTTACATCAAAGTCATTGGTGATACATTAAGGAGGTGGGATAAAGCAAAGCGGGGAAATCACTGGGATTCGGTAAAAGGGGTGAAATGATACACATGTGCTTCTTTTACATAGATGCGTACAGGATGAACAGTTGACAACACTTGCTGTTAACTTGATAACAATCACAAGGAGGGGATGTTCTGGTGCCATTTCTTAAGCCTGGCGGGCTCTGAAAGAAAGGGAACTTGACAGTTACCCAGACATTTCACAAATACATTATCTTACAGGCAAAAAGACAAAAAGGTGATCATAAACATCAAACATGATCTTTGTCAGAGAAAATACTGGCCCAGGATGTCACTGCCCACTATAACCTGATTTGTAGTTAAATGTTAATTTTCAGACCATCCTTTGGGGTTACTTTAGGTCTCTGAGTCGGCAACACTGCCATGCAGGCTTCCGCTGAGCTTTTCAGGCTAGCATATGACTCCTTTTGGCCACAGTGTTAGAACGTTGCTTTGAGCATCAGGACTATCTCCATCATTAAAGCCAATGGGAGGCCCGTGCTACAGTGGCCTCTCTTCATGGTATGTCATGACCTTGGCAGCCGAGGGACGCTCTTTTTATTCTGATGTTCTAAAAACAAAAATCAATATCACTGAATGCGCTGCTACTGATACCTGTTTTTTCACACCGGCCAGACATTTTTCTTAGTTGTACTTCTTGTGTATGTTTTGGTTATTGCTATCCAGGAGATAACTTTTTCCCATTGTTTTTTAAAAGAAAATGGGAGGGAGTGGGAGGAGACAGAGGAAACAAACAAGCAAACAGGAATGTGCAATACACACACATATGCATTTTGGGATACCACAGAAGCACACACCAAGGATGGAGATGGAACCTGCATTCCTGTGCTCTGGACCAGGAATCCCAACAGCGAGACTTCCGTGGGCAGCCAAGGCTATAACCACCAGGCAACACCAGCTGTGGGTGGCCTATTCATTCCACTTAACAGATTAGAGAAAATGTCCCTCCTTCTTCTTGCACAAGGCATCCCATCTACTCAAACAGTAAAAATATATATTCCTAAAAAAAACAAAAGAAAAAAAACAAAAACAACACACTGGGGACAAATCCACTGTGGCTCAGGGGGAACAGCATCAACCTACACAATGAAGGGTCCCAAGGTACAATTCTTGGTCAGGGCACATGCCTGGGTTACAGGCTCAATCCACAGTAGGGAGGGGGTGGAAGGAGGAAACGTAATCATGATTTGCTCTCATCACTGATATTTCCATCTCTCTCTCTCCCTCCCTCCCTCCCTCTCCCTTCCTCTCTGAAAAAATTACAAATTAAAAAAAAAGTGTTTCAACACTAAACTTGAAGATGAATCTTTTCATCATGGTATTAACACATTCGCATTACAACCCTGCATGTGGACAGCCTCAATAATGACCACCTCTAGGCTACTCATTGCCTCCATAATTGCAGACTCCAGGGTGATGGCTGCCTGCCTCAGTAAAGGACACCTGTCCAGTACTATCTGCCTTCTTAATGGCGGCCTCCACAAAACTGAATGCTTCAAAAATGCCAGCCTCTACGTTATGGTCACACATCATCAACGCACAGCTTCACCAGCTCAGCGCAGCACCCCAGGCCTCCATTTGCAAGGCTGGGGCGGAAACAGGTGCAAAATACAGACCCGTGACTTCAAAACACCCAAGGACCGAATGGTTGCCGCCCTGGAACCATCAATGACTTTGGCGGTGGTTTTCTTTAGTTTTTTCCTTCTGTTTTTTAGGGGTATCATTTTCCCTCCTGTTCACAGGGCATTAGCTGGGATTTCAGCACCACGGACAGGAACACAAGGTGTTACTCCTTGAACGGACGCAAGAGGGGAGCAGAGGATCCTTTTCCCCACAGGAATTGCCTCAGCATTCTTTCGGGTTGGTGTAATAAGTACAGACATGCAGAGAGGTGTACAGTATAGTCAGTCACTTACGTGAAGAAAACATAGACTCGTTTATCCTATAAAACCGGAGTATAAGTATGCTCTAGGCTTACGTCCTGATAAATCGCAAAATACAGAATCCTTATTCTTAACACTTTTCTAAAAAATTAGTTCATCTTTCATTCTGAAACATGCAGGCACACGTATCGAGCACAGCCTTTTGAGTTGAAAAAAACATCAAACTATTACCTAGAGTCTTTTACTCACGAATACAGTGTTTACACCTACTTTACTAGGAGAAAAAAGTACTCATAATAATAGCTTGTTAACGAAAAATACAATGAAACCTGTAAAGAATTTTGGTGAGTTTATAGCAGCAAAACTGTCCACATATGCCAGGAAGCAGAACATCAATGAATTCACATAATGCTCAGGAGAATGGCGAGTTCATAACATGCTTCCATAAATTTAACATCAAAAGGAAAATACATAAGTGGCTTACATTAAATTCCTTGGTGATAGATTAAGGAGGTGGGATAAAGCAAAGCCGGAAATCTCTGGGATAGGGGAAAAGGTCAAATGATACACATAGCCTTTTTTGGAACAGATGCCTACAAGATTGTTTAACATATTCAAAAGTTGACCTTACCTTCAGAACAATAACGATGAGGGAATGTCCTCCTGCCATTTCTTGTGCCCTCAGGGGTCAAGAAAGTTACCCACATGTTTCACAAATACCTTATCTTATAGGCAAAAACACAAAAGGGTTCAGTAAACATCTAACTGGATCTTTAACAGGGAAAATACTGGACCACCATGTCACTGACTACCCACTAGAACCTATTTCTAATTAAATATTTCATTTGCACACCATCTTTGATAGTTACTTTAGGTCTATGACTTGGCAACAGTGCCATGCAGGCCTCCTGCTGACTTTCTCAGGATAGCGTGTGGCTCCTTTAACCCATAAGCCTGAGGAAGGTCACAGAGGTAAATTCAACACATAACGAGCAATATTAGACTTTGCTAACATATGGGAAGGGTACACTGTTGTTCATGCTGTGAAAATTAAATCACAAATTCACATTTTAATAAGAAAATTCACCTTTTAAAATTATGACCCTGACTACAGCCCTCAACCTCACACCTACACCGAAAACCCTATCACCACCCCAGCCCCAGCCACAGACTTTACCTCTCACCCTTGACCTGGCTCAAATCTATATTTTCATAGTCTATCCATACCTATTATTGCTCAATGAAAACAGTGTTGGCCTTCCCGTACCTCTGGGAACACACTAGGTGGAGGGAGAGTGGGAAGATGTATGTGCTGGACTCGACAGAGAAGGGAAGTAGCTAGCTCTATGTTGACAGACAGGATGCTGAGGGCAGTGGCATGGGGTTGAGCACAACAGCAAGTCTCTAAGGCTCTTATATGGAACAGCACGGCAGGCAAGAAACAACTTTCTACAGGGCGAGCTCTGCCGGGACCGCACTGAAAAGTCATTTCCAGAAAAAATGGTGTGTGATTGTCTACACTCCATGCAAACTTTCATCAGCAGTGTACTTCACTGCAAGGCCTAACTCTACCATTGATTCATCCGGAGCCATAGCTCACTTGAATCTCATAGAACCCCCTCTCTTTACTATATTTATCATTTAAAAAAAATTTCTTCCAATATATTATAGAAGGCTTTTAAATGTCACAGCTGCTAGTGTATGCTGTTACTCCTTAAATGTCCACAACGCAGCAGCAGAGGATCATTTTTGGCACAGGATTTGGCTGTCAGAGTGCTTTGAGGTACAGTGTCATGTCATCCTATCGAATAAAAAAGTAATATGCAAATCGACCATCACTACATGGCTGCCCCCATGTGCTCAAAGATGGCCTCAACAAGATGGCCAGCAGGGGAGGGCAGTTGGGAGAGACCCAGGCCTGTGGGGAGGGCAGTTGTGGGGAACACAGGACTATAGGGGAGGGCAGTTAGATGGGAACCAGGCATGCAGGCAGGAGAGGACAGTTGGGGGGGGGACCATCCTGGCAGGGCAAGGGCAGTTAGGGACAATCAAGCCGGCACAGGAACAGTTAGGTGTTCATCAGGCTGGCAGGGGAATGGTTAGGGGCAATCGGCAGGCGAGGGGTCCAGAGCCAGCAGTCGTGCACTGTGAAAGGGATGTCTAACTAACCATTTAGGCACAATCAGTCGGACATCCCTCAATGGGTCACACATTCGAAAGGGTGCAGGTTGGGCTGCTGGACACCACCCCCACCCCCACTCCCACTCCGTGCAAGAATTTCCTGAAACAGGCCTCTACTCCAATATAATAAAATGGATACTATGCACATTGACCCTAATAGCACAATGACTGGGAATGACTGATCACTAGGACACACACTGATCACCAGAGGGAAATGCTCAGTGCAGGAGCTGCCCCCTGGGGGTCAGTACACTCCCACAGGAGGAGCTCTCCTCAGCCACAAGTCAGGCTGACAGCTGCCAGCACAGCAGTGGTGGCGGGAGCCTCTCCCGCATCCTCACTACAGCTAAGGATGTCCAACTGCAGCTTAGCCCTGCTTCCCACTGGCGAGTAGATGGCCCCCGAGGACCCCCATGCTGCCAGAGGGATGTCTCACTGCCAGCTTAGGCCAAATACCCTGGGAAATGAGCCTAAACCAGCAGGTGAGTGCCCCCAAAGGTTCCCAGACTGCAACAGGGCATGGGCCGGAAAGAGGGATCCCCAACCTGAGTGCACAAACTTTTCTGCACCGGGCCTCTAGTAAGTATATAAGTATATACTTACCTAGACATGTGCTGCTCTCCCATACTGCCAGCAGGATTGGAAAAAGCACTCCTAAAGTGATTCAACTCTGTCTTTGCTTGATTGGCTAAAGTAACCACAGGCAGCCCGGACGCATTGATTGACTGGTTACAATGCCATCCTCAACTACAACTCACCCCCACGAAGCTTCTTTTTGGTTTGTGTGGTTATTGTTATTCCTTAACAGAGGATATTTTTACATCTATCTTTTACAGGAAAAGAGAGAGAGAGAGAGAGAGAGAGAGAGAGAGAGAGAGAGAGAGAGAGAGAGAGGACAAACACATGGATTGGTGGCCTCCTGAACATGCCATGACCACAGCCAGGGCCAAGGTACAGTAGCCTGACCAGAATCAAACCCAGAACCCTTTGCTGTGCAGGCCTAGGCTGAGACTCCTTTCTCATTTACATAGTCATCCCATGAAATAAGGAAAATCTGGTTGTCAGGTCCCTTACGGGAAGATTCGTGCGCTTTGCTCCATACCCAGCCCTGTGACAGGTGTTCAGGGTCCAGATCCTCTCCAATCCCACGACAGGGGTTCCTTTGTTCCCTCCCCTCCCCTCTCCTCCGCACTTTCCTTCCTTCAAGATTTACTGAGCACCTATCTGTGCCAGGGGCTGAGGCACAAAGGCAAAGTACCCCGTGAGAGCATCATCTGCAAAAAAGGTTTAAAGGGGGTGCCTGCAGGATGCAGGGGAGCAACAAGTGACTCAGGGAAGGTTCTCCAGTGGAGTTAAAGGGAACTGCCATGGGAATAATGAAAAAAGGCATTCAACCTGCAGGGAACTAAATGTGCAAAGGCAGGGAGGCAGGAAATAGCATGCCTGGACGGGAAACTGTGATAGAGCGATGGAGCCCAGGGCGATGGAGCCCTGGACCAGGAAATCTGCTGGCCTGGGTGAAGTTGGGACCCCAGAAACCACTAGCTAAACCCTATGTCTCCTTGACCTCCTTTGATCCCGGTGACCTGGTCAGGAGGAAACCCCGCCTACTTACCCAAAAGGAGGATTTGAACCTGAAGAAATGGCAGTGAGGAAGGAGGAGCAAACTGGTATGTATTTTTGGATTGCTTCTCAGAAATATCCCTCCTCCTCCTCCTCCTCCTCCTCCTCCTCCTCCTCCTTCATCATAGCAACTGGGCAGCAGCTGGGGGAGAACTTGTCAGCTGGGCTGAGTTGAGGAAGAGGTGAACTGGGGGTAGAAACCTCTGCTACCCTGCTCTGAGCCTCAGTTTTGGCATCTAGAATATGGGCATAACAACACAATTGCTAGTTCCTGTCAACCCAGGTGCTCCAGGAAGTGGAGGCGCAGGCTGGACTGATTATGGGGAACGCATGGGACCTAAGATTGTGCACTGAACAGGGTCCATGACTTAGCATCTCAAACCTCACACTGCAAATGGTCTTATAATTTTAAATATTTTCATATTTTATTAGAAGTGCTTTGATTCAAAAGAAAGGCCATTTTAATACTTATTATGGTAATTCTCTAGCCCATATAGTCAAGATGAAGCAACTTATTGTAACTTAGATAAAAGGGGCCTGGGGTTCAGAGCTGGTCATCTCCCCATCAGGGACGTTAAAATACCACATGATGACCTAGGGGTGACCTTGGTCCTTAGAGGGGACACACATAGGATCAGGGTTTCAACCTCCAGGGAAAGGGCAGGGAACAAAGCCTCTGTGTTCCTCACACTGCATGGATCAGGCTCAGGAGTGGGCTGTGGAGAGCCCTGGAAGGGACTGTGAGGACTCCCTGCTCTTCCAGCCACCAGGTTCTCCCCAGGTTTATAGAAAGGGGAGTTACAGTGAAAGTTAAAGACCAACAGTAAGTAACCCCCATACACAACCGCTTACCACACAGAAGGCTCGCCACTCTAGCCCCCCTCGCCACTCTAGCCCCCCTCG
>PVJC01050489.1:0-11790 GCA_004026665.1 Murina feae | reverse complement strand
GACTGTGGGACTCCCTCCACCCCGAGTGCACAAATTTTTGTGCACAGGGCCCCTAGTATTAATCCTAAGAAAGCTTTAATAGTTTTATTCATATCAGCCAGAGTACATTTTGAGCTAAGGGATATTGTTAGAGAAAACATAATATTTTATATTAATAAGTAATGTTAGTTCATTAAGAAATAAAACAATCCTATAAGGACTTTATGCACCTATCTATAATTCTGGATAGAGATTTAAATAGATGTTTGTTTGAATGGAGTATATTTACATTTTTTGTTGTTTAATTTGAAAATTCAGATATGTTCCTCATTTTATTCTTTGTGCTTATTTCTATTAGTCCTATGTTACAATGGTATGTGATTTTTATGGTTTGTGGAAGGAAATAATTAATAATCTATATAAATATAAAAAATAACAGGATTCTGGAAGTATAGCATGTGTCAATCTTATACTGCATAAACAAAATTTCCCAGAGGAATTGTCATGAACCTTGGTCTGTAATAATAACTTGGCAGCAAGACTGACTGAGACCATCTGTATAGGCTATGCTGAAAGGTGTTTGTGTTTGCTCTTCTGAAATTTTCTAAATAAGAATATTTTAGATAAATTAATAAGCAAGCAGTAAAATGAGGCTACTAAGAAAGTAAATACAGTAAGGATAGATAGGAGGAGAAAAATGCCTGATTTATGGCATGAGTTAAGTGACCAAGTTTTATAACATTCAATAGTATTATTGTGAAGGTTTTCATCCTATATAATAAAAGGGAAATATGCAAATTGACCATTACTGTAAGTCTCTTTCCCAAATTACCTAAATTTCCTAAAGTCAATATGTCTATAGATATATGAACATTCACTCTGAAAGTTTTACAATCTTACCAAAACAATAACAGGTTATAGCACAATGTTTATGGTGCTTGCTTTTTTATTTAAAGAAACATACTTCTCAGTTATCCTACGTTGGATTAAATCTTTTATGAATCTTTTTATATAATACTAGGAGCCTGGTGCACAAAAATTTGTGCACTCAGGAGGTCCCTCAGCCCGGCCTGTGCCCTCTCACAGTCTGGGACCCCTCTGGGGATGTCCACCTGCTGACATGCCTGCCCAGCCTGGGTGAGGGGATGATGGCTGTTTGCAGGCTGGCCAAGCCTCCCAGTGGGGTTCCTCACCCCATTGGGGTGTTGCCAGCCTGGGTGTGAGCCTGAGGGCTGTTTTCAGGCTTTCAGGATGCCCACAGCTCCCATTGACCCAATGTCCCAGCAAGGCTGGCTGAAAGCAGGTTTCTGGGGTTTATTTATCTTCTACAATTGATACACTGTTCCTTTAAGCCGAGGCCTAGGCAGGTAAGGAAGCCTCCTGTTGGCTTCAGCTCCATGGCTTCTATAATTGCAACTATGTTGCCTGAGCCAGGAGAAGCCCAGGTGGCCTAGGCAGACAGTTTACTCCTGGTGCAGCGGAAGCCTCCTGCTTACTCCAGCTCTGCGACTGCCAGCCTCCATCTTGGCTGGGTTAATTTGCATACAGCAGGTCGGATTAGCTGGTGAGCATGGCTTAGGCGTGTGTAGAAATGGTCAATTTTAATATTACTCTTTTATTAGATTAGATTTACTGAGTATAGCAATGGACTTGCCCTGTTCTTTACTCCGAAGCATCAACATTGAATACTGTATTAAAGTTGAAAGTAGTATAAGCTGTGTTAAAATATAAGATTATCTTTGTACTTCCTCCATATTAATTCATCTCTCTTATATTAAACTAGAGGCCTGGTGCACGAAATTCGTGAACTGGGGTGGGTGTCCCTCAGCCCACCCTGCACCCTCTCCAGTCTGGGACCCCTTGGCGGATGTCCAACTGCTGGTTTAGGGAGAGACTGCGCAGGGACAGGGCAGTCAGACATCCCTCTCACAATCTGGGACTGCTGGCTCCCAACTGCTCACCTGCCTACCTGCCTGATTGCCCCTAACCACTTCTGCTACCAGCCTGATCGTGCCCTAACCACTCCTCTGCCAGCCTGATCAATGCCTAACTGCTCCCCTGCCAGCCCAATTGCCCCCAACTGCCCTCCCCTGCCAGCCCAATCACCCTCAACTGTGCTCCCTTGCAGGCTATCTTGTGGAGGCTATCTTGTGATGACATGGGTGTGGCCATCTTGTAACCACATGGAAACAGCCATCTTGTGACCCCCATAGGGGTGGCCATCTTGTGTGATAGTGTGATGGTCAATTTGCATATTACCTCTTCATTATATAGGATTAAGTTTATTTTCCACTGGTGCCTTCCCATGTTTCAGGCTTTAGCTCCCAAGTAAGAATATCAGTAGAGATAAAACACCTGTGTTTGAGAGAGAGAGAGAGAGAGAGAGAGAGAGAGAGAGAGAGAGAGAGAGAGAGGAGCTCCTTGAGAAATGAAACTTGAGAGATGAACTGGGGAGGAGAGGTTTGGGAGTGCTGGGACAAGGGCTGGGGAAGTGAGTGACCTGGGGAAAAGGAGGGAAATGGAAAAGGCTAGGGCATCCACAGAAATAATCCCATTAAGTCCTTGGTCCTGAGAGTTTTTTTCTGGAGATCTCAAGGGAGGATCCTAAAAGAATATTCATCAACTTTCTAAGTGTGTTTCCTGGTCTTCACTGATTACTTGGAACCAGGGTAGGGAGTCATAAGTCAATGCAGCTGGTCCTAATGTCAGCCATAGTGTAGCTCCACCTGTTTTGCTACAGTTCTGGGTCTGGAGATGAAACACAGCTGAGGCCTATATGTCATCTTCAGGAGTTACTACTTAAAGGAGTGTTTGGCAAGGGCTTGTAGCTTTCCCTATTGCTATTCCCTGGGCTTTCCACTCTGGGACCCTCTGCACCTGGCCCAGTGTTCCTAATGCCTATCAAACTGCCTACTGAAGTGAGGTAAGTCAAACGTAAACTGAGAATCATCCTATCTAATAAAAGAGTAATATGCAAATTGACCATCACAAGGTGTCTGCCCCCATGTGGTCAAAGATGGACACCACAAGTTGGCCAGCAAGGGAGAGCAGTTGAGAGGGACCCAGACCTGTGGGGGAGGACAGTTGGGAGGAACCAGGCTGGCAGAGGAGGGCAGTTGGGGGGAACCCAGTCCTGCAGGAGAAGAGAGTTGGGGGGGACCCAGGCCTGTAGGGAAGGGCAGTTGGGGGGGACCCAGGCCTGCAGGGGAGGACAGTTGAGAGGACCATCCTGGTAGGGGGAAGGCAGTTAGGGGCAATCAGGTTGGCACAGGAGCAGTTAGGCATTGATCAGGCTGGCAAGGGAGTGGTTAGGGGCAATCAGCAGGCGAGAGGCCGGGAGCCAGCAGTCCTGGATTGTGAAAGGGATGTCCCTCAAGGGGTCCCAGATTGGAAAGAGTGCAGGTTGGGCTGAGGGACACCACCCCCACCCCCCACTCCCACTCCGTGCATGAATTTCGTGCACCGAGCCTCTAGTAAAATATATTTCTCTATCAAGATATATATGGATATACAGATATTTACATATTTGTGGGAAATTATGCTTCTTTTCAAATTTATGTCAAATTTGCTACTGAGCTCTGTGAGGTCACAGAGTCTATATTCAGTCTCGAAGATCAAAATCTTTCATTTCGCCATCTGTTTAAAAACACTTTTTTTCATTATCTTCTCTCTGGCTGAGTAAAATCAGAGAAGACAGATTGCAGTCTGTTGAATTCTTAGCAAGTAAATTCATTCTAGAAAAGAAATCTAAACAAGGCAGTGACCCTATTATATCAATCAGCTCTGTGGTTGAAAGTGATATTTTCTTAAGCTTCTCATTGTAAAATGAATCTGGTCCTTGAAGTCACTGCTATCTGTCTTTGCTACAACTGTAGTTCCATAACTGCTCTGTCAGCTGCCAGTGGATTAGGCTCAGTCAGAGGCAGTCAGTCCACTAGAACTATAAATGCGCATGTCAGGGATTCAGGTATGTGAGAGTTCCCTTTGCCTCCTGATCCCCAGATGCTGAGCTGAAACTAAGGGCCTGTGTGGAGGAGTGGGCAAAGACTTTCCATGAAGCATTTATGTGTTGCCCTGGCTGGTCCAATGGCTCAGTTGGTTGGAGTGTTGTCCCATACACCAAAAAAGAAAGAAGAAAGAAAGAAAGAAGGAAGGAAGGAAGGAAGGAAGGAAGGAAGGAAGGAAGGAAGGAAGGAAGGAAGGAAGGAAGGAAGGAAGGAAGGAAAGTTAAGGGTTCTATTCCCAGTCAAGGGGCACATACCTAGGTTTTGGGTTCAATCCCTGATCCAAATGCTTTCTGCTTTAGGGAGGCAACTGATCAACTCTCATCTCTCTCTCTCTCTCTCTCTCTCTCTCTCTCTCTCTCTCTCTCTCTCTTTCTCTTCCCCTCCCTCTCCCTTCCTCTCTCTCACAAATCAATAAACATATCCAAAGGTGTAAATAAAGTAAAAAGGGAAAGAAAGCATATCTGAGTTGTTTAGAGAGCTTTCACCCCAGAGGAAACCCTACAGAGTTAAATCAGATGACTGGCTCCTGTAAGACTCAAAAAGAGTCAGCAGAAAGATAGTTGCAGTTCTGCCTATATATCACCTCCCTTACCATTCCAAAATTTTAATGGTTCATATCTGTCTTTTAAATAAACCTTTTACTTTGGGAAAACAAATAAATGACTCATGAACAGTAGAGAAATTGTAAGAGTGTCGCTCTTTTTAAATTTGCCAAGGTCCACTGATCAAGCTTTATAAGAAGTACTCAGACATGGAATGGAAAACACCTTCAGTCTGGGCTTCTCATACAATTAGATTTTGGTGCAAAGCAAAAAATAGGTGTCCTGACTGCCATTTCAAGTATCTCTCCCCCCAAAAAAACACAAGTAAGGGGAAATAAATGTTCATGAAATCCTTAAGTGGTTGAAGGATTTTAACAGGAAATTGATCAGAAACAATGTTCCTCCATTAAAGGATACAATTTTTTGTCTTTCTTACCTTTCCCATTCTGCATATTAAATAAGGTTGCCTCATGATTGGCCACTCTTCCTTTGTTTCTTCAATTTTTTTCTTCCCTTTTCTTTATCTTATATATTTATATTTCATATATCTTTCACCACATTAATCTGGCATCTCAGTTCTATGAGAAAGGTGCTTCTGGAGACCAGGATTTCAATCTTGTTATGCAGGGGATATCTCTTCTAATCAGAAAGGGTAAAGACCAGGACGATACATAGGACATTTCAAAAAGAGCACTTTACGATAGGCCAGCTTGAGGTGCAGCACCCAGGGCTGGAGTCAGCATGCAGAGGTCTAGGTGTAGTATAGTTACAACATGGTGGGAATGACATGAATTTGTTTTATTTCATAATAGAGGCCTGATGCACAAAATTCGTGCATGGATGGGTGGTGGCCCTCAGCCCAGCCTGCATCCTCTCTGATCCAGAACCCCTTAGGGGATGTCTGACTGCAGGTTTTAGGCCTGCAGGATCAGGCCTAAGCTAGCAGTCAGACATCCCTCTCATAAGGACCAGGACCGCTGACTCCTAACTCACCTACCTGCCAGCCTGATCACCCCTAATCACTCTGTCTTACTGACTGATGTCCCTATCTGCTCCCCTGTCTGCCTGATCACCCTAACCATCTCTGCCTGCCTGCCTGATCACCCCTAACCACCTCTGCCTACCAGATTGATCACCCCAACTGCTCTCCCTTGCCAGCCTGATCCCCCTAACTGATCACCCTAACTGCTCTCTCCCCTGTCCTCCCGATTACCCTAACTGCTCTCCCATGCTGGTATGATCCCCCTAACCCATCTTTCCTGCCAGCCTGATCATCCCTAACCCCCTCTGTCCACCTGCCTGATCACTCCCATGCTGGTATGATCCCCCTAACCACCTCTGCCTTGCCAGCCTGATTGTCTCCAACTGCCCTACCCTGCTGGCTTGATCGCCCCTAATTGCCCTCCCCTGCTGGTCTAATCATCCCCTAACTGCTTGTTCTCCCACACTAGCCTGATCTCGCCCCTAACTGCTTGCTCCCCTGCTGTCCTTATCACCCATAACTGCCTCTGCCTCAGCCCCTGCCACCATGGCTTTGTGCAAAAGGAAGTCAGACAACCAGAAGATGTCCGGTCAACTTGGTCTAATTAGCATATTACCCTTTTATTAGTATATAATATAATAGATGTTATATGGAAGACCAAGAAGCAAGACTGCTTTGAGAAGAAATACTGCACCTAGAATAATTAATAAATTGAGGTATTGGTATAATGACAAAAAATTTTAGCATTACAAAGACACACAGTGAATCTCAGGCATGCTTGCATATTGATACACACTAGGTGTACAGTACAAGACTCTACAATAAAGAGTCAGATGCAAGAAAATGGTGCTGCGGACAGTTGTTTCTCTATGATAAACCAAATCTGTAACTTGAAACACTTCAAAAAAATAAATCTTTTAGGATGAAATTCCTAAATCAAAAACTAAGCTTTGTAATAAAAGGCAATAATGTATATAAGCATTTAACTTTATGAACATCTGTACATTCTGTAGGGGGTCTGGGGTTTGTTGATGCTGAATAAATGTTCATTCAGTGATTAAAAAACAAACAAACACATAAGAACCCCTGGTTACATTGGCCCACCTGGCTGACCTCGAGTGGTTGCCAGGTTACCTCTATGACCTGTCTCAACATTGTGACCTGTCTTAGCTCTGTAACCTGTTGCCAGCTTATACCCACATGCCTGGGTTGAGACCTCTTCAGTGTGATGCCGCAAGAGACTCAAAGAAGGGTTCCCCGAGATCTTGTCATATTTAACTCAGACTTGGCTGTTGAGACAGAGCTCACCACATGGAGAACTCAGGAAGCCACCACCAAAGGGACAGCAAGTACCTCCGGGGCAGGGAGGCCAGGCTGGTGCAAATGGCAGGCAGGAGAGGGCGGGTGGGCAAATAAAGGGTGGGTTGAAAGTGCTATCACAACATGAAGGCTTTTAGGCACCAGAATAAGGGGGGGGGGATCTGATTTATATTTTTTAAAGATCACTCGGTGATTTGACATTTGAAATGATATTTGACATGTGTCCTGAGAGCCAGGCCGGATTTGGGCAGATGAAGATGGTGAGATGTGCTTCAGGTACAGACAGTGGACCCGGCCTGGAGGCAGGAGAGATGAACACTGGGGACCAGAGCACATGCCTCTCAGAGCCCGTGAGTGATGGGACAGGGCAGGGAAACAGAAGACCTTGCATGGAGTGGGAAGGGCAGGGGGAAGGGGACCTTCCACAGAGAGGGCAGGGTAGGGGAGGCAGGGAACCCTCCATGGAGAAGACAGGGCAGGGAGGAGAGGGAACCCTCCATGGAGGGGAGAGGACAGGGAGGAGAGGGGACCCTCCATGAAGGGGACAGGGCAGGGGGACAGAGAACCCTCCATGGAGAGGGCAGAGCAGGGCGATAGGGCTCTCTCCATGGAGGAAAGAGGGCAGGGATAAGAAGGGACTCACCATGGAGGGGAGAGGATAGGGAGGAGAGGGGTCCTTCCATGGAGGGGGCAAGGCAGGGAACCCTCCACGGAGGGGAGAGGGCAGGGGGATAGGGCTCCCTCCATTGAGGGTGCCTTCTCCCCTGTGCCCTATATCCTCAAAGCGGGGATTCCCTATCCCCTGCACATTCCCCTCCCTGGAGGGTTCCCTTTTACCCCTGACTTTCCCCTCCATGGAGGGTCCCCTGTCTGTACCCAATGGAGGAGGCCCCTCCCTCCTGCCCTGCCCCTCAAGGGGGGAAGGTCCCTATTCCCCTGTCCTTTCCCCTGCATGGAGGCTCTCATTTCTCCCCTGCCCTGTCTTTCCATGGAGGGTCCCCCTGTCCTCACTCAATGTAGAGTGCCCCTCCCTTCTGCCCTGACCCCTCAAAGGTTTTCCCTTGTTACCCCTGCTCATCACTGCCATGGAGAGACTCCTATTTCTCCTGCTCCACCCTGTCAAGGGGGGTTTCTCTATCCCCCTGCTGATTCCCCTCCATAGAGTGCCCCCTGTCCCCCCTCCTTGTCCTTCCATGGAGGGTCCATTGTCCCCAATCAATGGAGGGTGAACCTGCCACCCTTCCCTGTTCATCCAAGGGGGAGTTCCTTGTACCCCTGCCTGTCCATATCCATGGAGGGCACAGGACAAAGGTCAGAGGACACCAGCCATGGAGGGAAACGGGCTGGGGAATAGGGAACCCCCCTTAAGGGGCAGGGTTGGAGGAAGGGTCACCCTCCTTGGAGGGGAATCAATAGGGGAGATAGGGGCCCTCCATGGTAGTGAATGAGCAGGGGTTCAAGGAATTCCCCTTTGAGGGGATGAGGGAAGGGTCACCGTACATGGAGTGAGGACATGAGTCTTCCATGGAGGGGAAGGGTAGGGAGAAAAGCGAACCCCCCTATGGAGAATAATGGAAGGGGTACAGGAAAATCCCCCTGGAGGGGAAGAACAGGATGGAAGGAAACCCTCCATGGGATGAGGTCAAAGGACCCTCTATGGCGAGGACATAAAGGGGAATCAGCAGGAGGAATGGGAACACCCCCCTTGACTGGATAGGCCAGAGGACAGAGGGGAATCTCCAATGCATTGTATGGGCAGGGATACAATGAACCCCACCTTTGAGGGGACAGGGCAGAAAAGGAGGGTGCACTCTCAATGAGGTGGAGACAGGACACTCCATGTAGGAGAAAGGGAGGGGGAATGAGGATGCTCTAGGGAAAGGAATAGGCAGGGGTTCCAGGATACCCTCCTTTTGAGGAGACATGCCCTGGAGGTGGAGGGAGCCCCCCCCTAAGGAGCAGGGCAATGGGGAGGAAGCACACTCCATGGTGTGAGAAAAAGGGACCCTCCCCAGAGGGTCAGGGTGGGGATGGGGGAAGGGGACTTTCCATGAAAGGGAATGAGTGGAGAGATAGGGAACCACCCCTTTGAGAGGTTCCTTGTACCTCTGCCATTCCCCCTCTCTGGAGGGTCCTCTTTTCCCCCTCCTCTTTCCCTCCATGGAGGGTCACCTGTCTCCAGCTCTTGGAGGCTGCCCACTCCCCTATTCCCTGCAACTCAAAGGGGGTGGTTCCTATCCCCCTGCATATTCCCCTCCATGGAGGATCCTCTTCCCCCCCCAAGCCCTATCCCTCTATGAAGGGTCCCTGTCCTCACCTCATGTCCTCACCTCCTTCCTGCCTTGTCCCCTTGAAGGGGAGTACCTTGTATGCCCACCCACACAACACCAAGGAGATTCCTCCACCTCCCCTGGCCTATCAGTCAAGGGGGTGTTCCCAATCCCCTTGCTGATTCCCCTCCATTAAGTGTCCACTGTCTCCACTCCATGTCTCCTTTATGGAGGGTCTCTTGTCCTCGCTCCATGGAGGATGCCGCCTCCTTCTTGTCCTTCCCCTCAATGGGGAAGTTCCTTGTACCCCTGCCCATTCATCTCCAGGTACAGGACAGGTGCAAGAGGACACATTCCATGGAGGAAAATGAGCAGGGGGAGAGGGAACACACGCTTGAGGGACAGGGCAGAAGGGGAAGGTCACCCTCCTTTGAGAGGAATCAGTAGGGGAGGTAGGGGACTCTCCATGGAGGTGAATGGACAGGCATACTATGAATCCCCCTTTGAGAAAGAGGGAGGGGACACCCTCCATGAGCTAGAGACAGGGGAATGGGAGGAGAAAAGGAGACCCTTCAGTAAGAGGAATGGGTATGGGTACAAGGAGCCCTTTCCTTTAAGGAGACATGTCAGGGGCAGGAGGCACCCTCCATGAAGTGAGGAGAGGGGACCCTCCACAGAGGGACAGTGCAGGTGGGGAAAAGTACTCTCCATGGAGGGGAATATGCAAGAGGATAGGGAACTCCCTGAGGGGCATCACAGAGGGGAGTGGGTACCCTCCATGGGTGGAGACAAGTGACCCTCCATGGAGTGAACAGGGGAAGGGAAAGGGGACCCTCTAGAAAGGGGAATGGACAGGGGTACAAGGAACCCCACAAAGGGGTGATTCCCTATCTCCCTTTTCATACCCCCTGTCCCTCCTAAAGGGGGTTCTTTGTACACCTGCTCATTCATCACCTTGGAGTGTCCTGTCTCCCCTCCTTGTTCCCTCCTTTCCCCTGGCCATGTCACTCCAAGGAGAGTTCCCCTCATCTCATTTCATGTAGGGTGCCCCCTCCCCCCTGTCCTGTCCCTCTAAGGGGAGATTCCTGGTACCCCTGCCCATTCATCTCAATGCAGGGGAAAGGGAATTGGTGAGAGGGTACCCTACATGGAGGGAAATGGCCATGGGGAGAAGAAACTACCCCTTGAGTAGTAGGGCAGAGGAGGAGGGGCACTCTCCTTAGAAGGGAATCAGTAGGTCAGATAGAAGACCCTACATAGTGGTGAGTGTGCAGGGGTACAAAGAATCCCCCTTTTAGGGGATGGGATAAGGATGGTGAGGTCATCCCCTGTACCCACCCAAGGAGGGTGCTTCCTTCCTCCTGCCCTGTCCCATCAAAGGGCCCCTATCTCCCCTATTGATTCCCCTCCAAGGAGGGTGACCCTTCCTCCAACCCTGCCCTTTAAAGGGGGTTCCTTATTCCCCAGCCCATTTCCCTCCATGGCTGGTGTCCTCTGACCCTTGTCCTCCATGGATATGGACAGGCAGGGGTACAAGGAACTCCCCCTTGGATGAACAGGGCAGGGCGGCAGGTTCACCCTCCATTGATTGGGGACAATGGACCCTCCATGGAAGGACAAGGAGGGGAGACAGGGGGCACTCTATGGAGGGGAATCAGCAGGGGGATAGAGAAACCCCCCTTGACAGGGTGGAGCAGGAGAAATAGGAGTCTCTCCATGGCAGTGATGAGCAGGGGTAACAAGGGAAAACCTTTGAGGGGTTCAGGGCAGAAGGGAGGGGCACTCTACATTGATGGGGAGGGGCACCATCATCACAGGAGGGTGCCCTATCCCCTCTGCCCTTTCCCCTTCATACATGGAGTAAGGTCAGGGGACCCTTCATGGAGGGACAGGGTAGGGAATAAAGGGGACCTTTAATGTAGATGAATGGCCAAGGGTACAGGTAACTCCCCCTCCCCCTCTGCCTCCTCGCTTTGAGGGACAGTTGCAGGGGGATAGGAACCACCCCCTTTGAGTTGCAGTGGCATCCTCCATGGAGTGGGGACAAGGGTCTCACCTTGGAGGGGACACAGATGGGAGACAGGGACTCTCCATGGAGGGGAATGGTTAGGGGCCTAGGGATGTGTCAAGGAGGGGGGAAATGGCCTCCATGGCAAGATCAAGACATGGAGGACAGGGAACTCTCCATGGAGGGGAATAGGCAGGAGGTCAGGGAACCCTCCTTTTAGGGGAAAGATCAGAGTGGAGATGGATTCCTCCTTGGAGGGAGCAGGGGACCCTCCATAGAGGTGAGTGGGCAGGGTACAAGGAACCGCCATTTGAAGGGACAGGACATGACATTGGGGACATCCTCCATGGAGTGGGGACAGGGGCTCTCCATGTAGGAGAATGGTTGAGGGACAGGGAACTCCTTTTATGGGGACAGGCCAGAGGGAGAGTCAGGGCAAGGGAGAAAGGGTACTCTTTCCAGAGAGGGGAATGGGCAAGGGTACAAAGATACCCTCAAAGAGGAGATTCCCTATTCCCCTTCCCATACCCATTGTCCCTTCATAAGGGGGAGGGGGTTCCTTGTACCCTTGATCATTCACCACCATGGAATGTCCTCTGTCTCCACTCCTTGTCTTTTCCATGGAGAGTCTCCTTTGAGCCTAGCACTGTCCCTCCAAGACAGGTCCCCCTGTCTTTATTTT
>PVJC01050488.1:0-11790 GCA_004026665.1 Murina feae | reverse complement strand
GAGGACGGCGGCCCCGGGAACGGTTTTCAGCAGGAAAACCACGCGCCAGGCGGTGGCCACAGCCACAGGCGGACAGACCACGGGCCGGGGCCTCCGCTTCCTCCCGAAGGAACGTGGCGCCCGCACCGCGCAGCCTCCCGGGACGCGGACTCACCGCTGAGAGAGGCTCCGGGGCGGGGACGCAGCAAGGACTTCAGCGTCTGCAGCGCCCTCAGCCTTCCCTGCTGGGAGGTGGGGAGCGTCAGCTTTAGAGCACAAACTCCTCCTCGGGGAGAGCCGCCACCTTCCCCTCCTCAGCCGCTTCCGCGTCTGCAAGGAACTGCGCATGCGCCTCCCCGCGGGGTGGGCGGGGCCAGCGCCTGAGCTGAGCGGCTCTGCGATGGGGGCGGGGCCCACCCGGCGGCCAGGCCTGTGCAGGGACAGAGGGAGGGAGGGCGGGCGGGAGCGAGGGGCAGCCCCGGGTCCAGCACCTCCTCCCGCAGGAACAGCCCTTCCTGGGGGAGTTTCCGCGTCATTGTCAGGGTTTTGGCTGGAGACGCGGCTGTGAAAGGATTCACAAGGGAGAGAAGAGACAGGAGCAGGAGGGGCGTTTATTTTCCTTCCTTAAAGGGAGGAAAGGGCCCGGTGCCCTCTGATGGCACAAGGCACCCCAGGGAGAGGGGCTGCTCCTTCCTTAGGGTGCTAGCGAGTCAATGGCAGCTGTGGCAGAAGCATAAATAGGGAGGAGGAACCTGGAATTCACACGGAAGTTTCCCGGGTCCCAGAGGCTGTGCTGAGAGCTACTGGCTGGTCTGCCTTGAGCTGCAGGGTCCCAGGGAGGTGTCTTTCCCGGATCCTCACAAGCCCGGAGCACATTCTCACAGTGAAGTTACAGGGAACTCAAAAGGCGGGCAGATGAGAGACTACACGTGTACTGATGTATTAATGTCCACAAATGCACAGGGACCAATGCGGGGGGTAACACTGATAGGAGAAACAGCCTTTGCCTCATGTAAACAGCACGTTAAGGGTCTTGTTCTATCCATTCAGCTAGCTGTGTCTTCTGGGTGAAGCAGTTAAAGCATTTACATTGTACATGATTATTGATAGGTATATAGTTATTGGCATTTGAAATCAATTCAATCATAGGAAGGGACTTTAACTTCCCATTGACATCAATGGATAGATCTCCCAGACAGATAAATTAATAAGGAAAAGTGGTCTTAAAGCAATCATTAGATAAGACGGACTTTATGTTTTAAATTCTTTATTATTTCAAATATTACATGTCTCCTCTTCCCCCCACCCCCGCCCCATGACCTCTCACTGCCTGCCTCAGGACTTTATGTTTATCCCAGAGATTCTCAACTGAAGTGTCACACAGGAAAACTGGTGTGCTGCAAGAATTTTAAAAACAAACAGCAGCAAGAAAAAAAAAGAGAGAAAAATAAAGAAAAAAACATTAAAAGAAAAAAATTAAAAGATAAAAACAAAACAAAACAAACAGCCGTGACTATTTAGTCAATAGAACAGACTACATTACCCATAGATTGTGAAATAACATAAGTGACAACAGCCAACACAGTAATAGCTGTGTGGTGTGCATGGATTAAAATTAGACATTTTTTTTTGGAAGACTGGCATATATATATTTTGGTGGACCACTGAACTTCAGTAATTAGTTCAAGTGTGCCATGAGACAAAATGGTTGAAATCTCTGATTTTTAACGTTTCACCCCAAAGCAGAATATGCATTCGGAACAAAATGAACACAGAGTTCTGCTTTCTAACCCAAGGGACAGTGTCTGCTTTATCTATTTTCTTAATGGCCACGTGAAAAAAAAATCTTATGTGTATTTTGTATCAATACACCTCCTCAAAATTCCTCACTATTGTACCAGAAAATGGAAATAATGTCTAGATGTGACTGAATTCTTTGAAAGATCTGGATCCCATAGTATATCAATTAACAGAACAAATTCATAAAGCCCCTGGTCCAGGTGAGTCCCAGTCACAAAATACCAGGAGACACACATACAAATGAATGCTCCATGAGTACGTCAGAAGTTAGAGTAGAATATTGAATATCTTATCTCTGCAATCATTTTGTCAGTCCTTTCGGTAGCACATTCATAGGAACTGATGTTTACAAACTTGTACAAATTCAGCACTGGACACTGGAAAATAAATGTGCAACTTTTATTTTAATCTCTACTATCCTACTGTCCGTGGACTTACAGTGATGGCTTGGCAAACATTCAAGGGACAGCTAATGGCAATGGACATACCTCTAGTCAGGCTGTGAATATACAAAATAACTTTGCATCCAAAATCATAAAAGGTTTCACCTGCAAAGCTGCCATGGTCTCTGGAGTTCTTCTAGAAAGAATGACCAACATTAGGCTACATTCAAGAAATTGAGAATAGATTCTCTCCTATTGATGTTTCTCTCTCCCTTCCTCTCTAAAATCAATAAAAAAATAGATTTAAAAAGTGAGAATAAAACCTGTTTAATATGGGTTAATTCCATCCCAATAAAGAAGTTAACGGGATAAGAATGAGAAATTCTTAAGGTTTCCAATGAAAATTAGGACAAAAAAAAAAAATCATCCCAATTACTAAGTACACAGATGCCAATTGTGGTATTCAAAAAGTTCACATTCATATTAAAAACTACAGGTGTCAGCATGAGAACCCGAATGCTGGGATACTTCCTTCATGAATATAAAGAAAATATTCACTAAATTCTGATGTCAGTCATTGCATTATAAATTCCAAACTACTGAACAGAAGCTACACAGACTGGAGGGGCTGATGTGGGACAGGAAGAGCTTTACATGCTGTGGTCATAGCACTGCAAAAGGAATTACAGCTTAGAAGACAAAGTGAAAAATCAGAAAGGAATAGGAAATGAAAGAAATAAAATTTATGTTTCTGAATTCAGCCAAGAGTGCAGCCTGAGAAAGGTGTCCTCTCTTCACATGCAGAGTTCATGTCAATTCTGCATCCTGGGTACAGCAATGTCACTGGTATCACAATATCCTCTAAATTATGGAAAATCTATTACACAGACAACACTGTCCTGAGTGTAGCTCCGGTCACCTATATGTGACACCCACAAATTGAATGCCCTCAAATGTTTTCAGCTGAAGCATTGGCACAGAAAATAATTTTGATAATATCATTTGCATTATTCTCTAATAGAAGAAAATAGTGCACCTTACAATATACCCAATATTCCATGGGAAAGTGTACAAAGTGAAGTCCATGTAATATAAAACAGCTCACAGATCTTTAAAACAAAAACAGTCATACCCATGATTGCACACATACACAAGGAAAAAAACACAGCAGCATCAAGTGATATCAGAGTAGAATCACATTAATATTTCCTCCTCAAAAGACTTCAAAATAAATGAAATAACCTAAGAAATTGTATATCTGGAAACCATCAATTCTTTTGATATATTCAAGTATACAAACATTACCTAACTACATTTAAAGTTTGGAGTACACTATGTAATAAACGTTTTGACTTAGAGCAATACCTGAAAGCCATTTTGGCTACCTATCTAGGGTGAATTCAGTGATACTTTAAAATTCATAATCAATTACATAGTTGAATAAAGTTTTTTGATCTTAAGGCATAAATCCCTTGGAGTTTTATAAACTGTACATATTTTTTAATTAATTTTTTATTAAGGTGCTAGAGGCCCAGTGCACACAAATTTGTGCACTCAGGAGGGTCCCTCAGCCCACCGTGTCCTATCGCAGTCTGGGACCCCTTGGGGGGATGTCCACTTGGTTGCTTAGGCCCGCTACCCAGGCAATCAGGCCTAAGCTGGCAGACATCCCTACGGCAGCTCGGGAACCCTCTGGGGATGTCCACTTGCCAGCGGGGAGCAGGCCTAAGCTGCAGTCAGACAACCTTAGTGCTGCTGAGGAGGCAAGAGAGGCTCACACCACTACCACTGTACTGGCAGCCTGGCTTAGGGCTGAGCAGAGATCCCCCTGTGAGAGTGCACTGACCACCAGGGGCAGCTCCTGCACTAAGCGTCTGCACGCTGGTGCTCAGTGTCAAAGTGACCAGTAATTTCGGTGTTAGGGTCAATTTGCATACTTCCCTTTTATTATATAAGATAGAGGCCTGATGCATTGGTGGGGGGTGGCTGGTTTGCCCTAAAGAGTGTCCTGGATCAGGGTGGGGTTCTTGCTGGGGCTCCTGGCCAGCCTGCGTGAGGGGCTGATGACTGTTTGCAGGCTGGCCAAGTCCCCCACCAGGAATCTTCACTCTGTGACGGTGGGGCCATCCTGGGTGAGGGGCTGATGGCTGTTTGAAGGCTGGCCACAACCCCCAGCAACCTAAGCTCTCAAATGACACTGGCTGGAAGCAGGTATTACTTATCTTCTACAATTGAAACTTTGTTGCCTTGAGCAGAGGTCAAAGCCAGCCAAGGCAGGTGGGAAGCTTAGCTTCCTCCATCCCTGAGGAAACCAAGCCTCCTGTTTGCTCTAGCTCAATGGCTGCCAGCCGCGATCTTGTTTGGTTTAATTTACATATCATCCCTCTGATTGGCTAGTGGGCATGACTTGGGATGTAGCAGTGATGTAACTAGCATATTACTCTTTTATTAGATTAGATTACATGTGTCCTTATCTCACCATAACCCTTCCGAAAGCCCCAAATTATTCCTTCACCCCCCTGTTGTCTGTGTCCGTTAGTTAGGCTTATATGCATGCATACAAGTCCTTTGGTTGACCTTTTCCCCTTACCCCCACCTTCCCTTGAGGCTTCTCAGTCTCTGACTGTTTTTGTTAGTTTACGTTGTTCATTTTAGTCCATAAATGAGATCATGTGATATTTGTCTCTCTGTAACTGGATTATTTCACTTAGCATAATGGTGTCCAGATCCATCCATGTGGCTGCAAATGGTAAGAACTCCTTCTATTTTACTGCAGCATAGTATTCCATTGTGTAGATGTACCAATGTTTTCTAATCCACTCATCTACTATTGGGCACTTAGGCTGTTTCCAAATTTTAGCTATGGTGAATTGTGCTGCTATGAACGTACTGTATTTTCTGGCATATAAGAGGACTTTTTAAGCCAGGAACAACTCAAAAGTCAGGGGTCATCTTATACACCAAGTGTCATCTTATAGGGTGGGTGTTGAAACTTCTGAGCCGGACTGGAAAATCTGCGGTCACTGCATAAGGTGGGGAGAGCTAAAAAAACGGCCTCACTCCATTCATTTCAATCAAATCTGATGTGTGTGTTTTTAAATTTTATTTGGTGTGCATTGGAAGAGGGGTAGTCTTATACGGCGAGTATATCCCAAACTCTACATTTTAACTGGAAAATTCGGTATATAAACCATATATTTTATAAAGTCCTTCCTCCTATATCATGAATGTAAATTTCTACCCAATTGCAATCCCTGATAAGACTGGGGCGGTAGGTCCAATTACACAAATTCGCACATTCTTCAATTTTAAGGTTTCCCCCTAGAATAAATCCCAATGTGAGCAATAAGCTACAGATGCTGATTGAAAACTTCAGGACGACGTTTCCATTTGAACTGTTTCTCCCCAGTATGAATTCTGATGTCAGGAAAGGTTTGCATACTGAGTAAGCTTTGTCACATTCTTCATATCTGCTGGGCTTCAATCCAGTAGTAATTATCAGATATTGTATGAGATATAAATGAGGATATAGACTTTTACATATGCCTGATAATTTGTAAGACCTCATTTTATTGTTCTTAAAATAGCTTCAACCATTGAAGCTTAAATCCTGAGATGAAAACTTCATATTGCTCTTTCTCTTTAGATTCCTAAAATGTTGAGTAGGGTAGACCACAGGTTAAAGGCTTTCTCAATTTTCTAGTGTAAGGCTTTCCTCCACTATAAAATCTCTTGATGTTCAGTAAATTATGGGCTATGTGTAAAGGCTGCTACTCAAACTCTACATTTGTAAGGACTCTCTTTAGTATGAGGGCTCTCAGGTACAAGAATGAATACTTTTAGAAGGCTTTCCTACATTTTTCACATTCATAAGGCTTCTTGCCAGTATCCATTCTGTAATGTTCAGTAAGTTCTCATAGCTGGTAAAGGACTTACGACATCCTCACATCTGTAACTTTTCTCTCAAATATGAATTCTGCTGTGCAGTAAGGCAGGAACACTGATGAAAGGCTTTATATTCTCTATATTTACAAGACTTCTCTATAGTGTGAACTCTCTGATGCTTAGTAAAGGATGTGGACTGGCTAAAGGTTTTGCCAATCTCTACATTTATAAGGCTTCTCTCAAGTGTGAACTCTCTGATGCCTAGTAAGGCCTAAGGAGGTAACAAAGGACTTGCCACATTTTCTACATTTATAAGGTTTTTCTCCTGTATGAATTCTGTGATGTGCTATAAGATTTGAGGACCTGCTAAAGGCTTTCCCACATTCTCTACATTTATAAGGTTTTTCTCCAGTGTGAACTTTCTGATGATTAGTAAGGGTTGATAAGTGGCTAAAGGCTTGGCCACATTCTCTACATTTATAAGGTTTCTCTCCAGTGTGAATTTTCTGATGATTACGATGGGAGGAGTACTGGCTAAAGGCTTTGCCACATTCTCTACATTTATAAGGCTTCTCTCCAGTATGAATACGCTGATGACGATTAAGATATGAGGAGTAGCTAAAGCTTTGGCCACACACTTTACAGTTATAAGGCTTCTCTCCAGAATGAACTCTCTGATGGTAAGTAAGCTGTGAGGACCGGTTAAAGGCTTTCCCACATGCGTTACACTTATAAACCTTACCTGCAGTATGAATTTTATGATGACGAGTAAGTTTTGAGGAGTCACTGAAGGCTTTGCCACATTCTCTACATTTATAAGGCTTCTCTCCAGTATGACATCTCTGATGTAGATTAAAGGAGGAGGACCGGCTAAAGGCTTTGCCACATTCTCTACATTTATAAGGCTTCTCTCCAGTATGAACTCTCTGATGTACATTAAGGGTGGAGGACTGGCTAAAGACATTGCCACATTCTCTACATTTGTAAGGCTTCTCTCCAGTATGAACTCTCTCATGCCCAATAAGGTTTGAGGGCCAGCGAAAGGTTTTGCCACACACTTTACATTTATAAGGCTTCTCTCCAGAATGAACTCTCTGATGGTAGGTAAGGTGTGAGGACCACCTAAAGGCTTTGCCACATTCTCTACAGTTATAAGGCTTCTCTCCAGAATGAACTCTCTGATGGTAGGTAAGGTGTGAGGACCGGCTAAAGGCTTTGCCACATTCTCTACATTTATAAGGCTTCTCTCCAGTATGAACTCTCTGATGTAGATTAAGGGTGGAGGACTGGCTAAAGGCTTTGCCACATTCTCTACATTTATAAGGCTTCTCTCCTGTATGAATTCTCTGATGAGTAATAAGTCTTGAGGGCCAGCTAAAGGCTTTCCCACATTCTGAACATTTAAAATTCATTTCTTCTGTATGATTTCTATGATGTTGAATATGTCTTGAGGATTGACTAAAGCCTGTTCCATTTTCCCTGGGTTTGTAAAATATTGCTATAGTATGAACTCTTCCCTTATGAACAATAAGAGATGAATGACATTTAAAGGGTTTGCCACATGCTTTACATTTGTAAGGCTTCTTTCCAGTATGAATTTTCTGATTTAGAGTACAACATGAAGGCCAATTCGATCTTTTACCAGAATCTTTACATTTATAAGGTTTTTCTCCATTATGAATTTTTTTTCATTTTATTTAGATTGAACATTTGACTGAAGACTCTCCCACATGGATTCCATCTGTAAGCCTCCGGTCTAGCATGAATATTCTCTTGTTCAGTGTAATTTGAAGATTGCTGAAAAGACCTGAAACATTTACTCTCTTTGCATGTCTTCTGCGCAATAGGAATAATCTGACATATATTGTGACTGGACATTCGGTGAAAGACTCTTCCACTTTTATAATAGTCGTCTGCAAGTTCCCTTGTTCGATGATTAATATATGACTCTTGCTTAAACTTTTTCCAACATTCAATCCATTGATAACTGCTATCTCCATTATGTGAACTCTGGTGATAATAGGAGATAGAAAGGCCTTTAGCGACAGTTATAATTTCATTAAACATGTACACCTGTTCCATAAGTATCATTTTGTGATACTCATTAAACCACGACAGTTGTATAAAAAAAGCTTTTCCTAATATGTTAAAATTATAGACAAAAAAATAAGTACAAAATATTGTCAGAGGAAGAAGGATGAATCCTTGTTTAAAGCAGTGGTCCTCAAACTGTGGCCCATGGGCCACATGCGGCCCGCCGAGGACATTTATCTGGCCCGCCGGGTGATTTTGCCGCCTTGTTTTTTTTTTACTTCAAAATAAGGTATGTGCAGTGAGCATAGAAATTTGTTCATAGTTTTGTTTTTGTTTTTAACTATAGTCCGGCCCTCCAACGGTCTGAAGGACAGTGAACTGGGCCCCTGTTTAAAAAGTTTGACCCATTTAAAAGACTGCCAAAATGCCAAGCCAGCAAGTCTCAGTTGTTGAGCTTCGATGTCTCAACAAGAAAATCACAGTTGCATTTCCAGTGAGGGCACATGCCTGATTTCGGAATTGGTCCCCCATGGGAGGCATGCAGGAGGCAGCCAAAAAATGATTCTATCATTGATGGTTTCCTCTCCCTTTTTGTCTCCCTTATACTCTGAAATCAATAAAAATATATTTTTAAATTAAAAAAATTGTAAAATATTGACAAATAGAGCACACGTTAATTTTATAGGTATATTATAAATCTATACAATTTAGAAATGATTGAATGAAAGCTTAATCTCACTCTACATTTTTTTCACCCTACATTTTAAACAATTCAAATGATTATTTACTCCACAGACTATGTGAATTCCTAGTTTATCCAGATTTTCTTTCCAAAATGCATAACAGTAAAAAGCTGTTTTTGAGCCTCACGTGCATAAACACACAGATCTCCCAATATAACTGACTTTAAATTCGGAAGTTTCTGAAATGCATTAACACATGTGACCTCATTAGGTAACAAGAATTTCATTATGATAACAAGAGGCCTGGTGCATGACATTGTGCAAAGGTGGGGTACCTTGGACTGGAGGGCAATAGCCCAGTCCCAATTTAGATGGATGGGGGCCAGCTAGACAGGGAAGGACCACAGCCAGGGAGGTACCTTTGGTAGATTAGTGTTTCTCCAGGGTGTGTCCGGCCTTCTCGCCTAGTCCAGATGGGCTGGACCACAACAGCAAGCTAATCTACTGGTCAGAGTGTCTGCCCCTGGTTGTTAATGCACATCAGAGCGACTGGCTGAAGGGTTGACCAAATGATCGATGGATTGATTGAACAGTTATCAGATTACGTTTTTATTATATCGGACTACTTCAGATTAGTTCTGTTTATATTGAAATCCACTGTTATCATCATAGTCTTCCTCAAATTCAAAGGCTTTCATTAAGTATACATTGCCAAAGGAACACCTTTTATATCTTACCAGTATTATTTCAGAGAGTAAATCTTGTATTCCGGGATTTGGCATAAAGGCACGGTGACCTTTACATGAGAGAGCTGAAAGAAAAGAAATATTTAGGTTTTGACAATTAGGTGAGTGTACTTTGAACTTAACAGCAACTATTGACCGAATGACATTTTGGAGTACTCCAAGAGCAAGTGAAGAATTCAATCAAAGGTCAAGACAGGTTCAATGAGGAAAACTCACATGAAAGAGGAACAAAGAGTTGCTTACATTTACTAGTGATACCTGCTCAAACCCCTTGGAACACAATGACAATATTATAAAAACACTTCCAATTCCCAGTTTCTTCACTGGAGACAGAGAGATGAGGGAAGTGCATGTTCAATGATCTCCTTGTTTTGAAGCATCTTGAAGGACATGTGTCTGTTGTACACGACACAGTGAGAACAGAATGGCAGTACATGATGACTGCCCTGTAGTGGCTGCTACAAACAATGAGGAAGTGTTCCACCACCACAAAGACTGTGGGACTGAAAATGTATATGAAGTCTGAAAAGATACTGTAGGTCTGAGAAAGAAACAGAACATTTCAACTGGGAAATTAAAAAGACAACCGAACCAAGAATACAGATCCTGAAAACAGTGTTGACCGAAAGAATTTCTTTCACATATAATTATACATTTGTTTCCTCCTATAGAAACCATGATCAAAAGCCTGCCACTTTACATTTCTGGAGTCTCAAAAAAAGATATCATGTCATTCCAAAAACAGAAAAAGTGTACCATCAAGAAAACAAAATAAATGTAATCAAACTGTCACTACATTAATGGAAGTATATTAATTACCTGAAAAAGAATGGAACTAAATATCTTAAAGCCCAAAAGTAAAAAAAAAAAAAAGGGGCAACTAAATAGAATGAGAAAGTATTTTATAAACATCCCACAGGGGAAATTGAAAAATATAGTACCAGAATTTAAAAATACAGATCATTAGTGAAAGATATGTTCAGCCCTGACCGATTTGGCTCAGTGGATATAGCCTGTGGACTGAAGGGTCCCAGGTTCGATTCCAGTCAGGGATATGTGCCTTGGTTGCGGGCATGTCCCCAGTGGGGGGTGTGCAGGAGGCAGCTGGTCGATGTTCCTCTCTCATCGATGTTTCTGACTCTCTATCCCTCTCCCTTCCTCACTGTAAAAAAATCAATAAAATATATTAAAAAAATATATGTATGCATATAATTAATTTCTCCATAGTATATAAAACTAACCAAAAAAGGTAGCCGCTTTTCGGTACATTAAAGAAATTAATACACCAGGCCTCTAGTAAATAAAAAATTATAAACAAAGAAACAAAAACCCTATAATATAGAGATTAAGATAAATAATGAAGCAAGATAGAATGAAAGGTCTACATAGAAATATTCCTGGATAGGGTTTAAAGATCTTTACCAAAGGTGCTTACAGCACAGATAAGAAAAGGACATTCTCACCATGCCCTAGTAGCTCAGTTGTTTAGAGTGTGGTCTTTCTCTGTCTCTCTCTCTGTCTCTCTCCCCCTATTGCTCTCTTCCTCTAAAATCAATAAAAACAAAGTAGTGATGGTTGTCATTAGATAAGAACTCAATAAATGAACTATACACGCAATGACCTTAAATTGGAATGCTAACAGTATAAGCTGTCACGAGTACCCAAGGTGACATACACATTCAAAGCAGTCACTGTCCACATCCCAATGACACTTTCCACAAAATTAGCAAACCTCATCCTAAAATTTGGTATGAAATTATACAGGACACCAGGGAACCAAAACATTGGAAAGACAGTACAAGCTTAAAGGCAACATGCTTCCTGATTTAAAAAAATATATCAAAATTGGTGTGATCCAAAAGTATCATCTACATTTTAAGACAGAGGTAAATAAAGGTGCATGGTGGGCCCTGGCCAGTGTTGGTCAGGGTTAGAGCATCATCCTGTGCACTTAAGGGTTTCGGATTGAATGCCCGTTAAAGGCCACATAGCTCAGTTGCAAATTCCCACCCCACCTAAGTCAAGGCTGTGCAGAAGGGGCAATCGATGTGTCTCTCTCACATTGATGTTTCCCTGTCTTTCCCCGCCTCCTAGTTCCCACCATTCCACTCTCTCTGAAAAGCAATGGAAAGAACGTCCTCATGGGAAGATTAATAACAACTACAAAAAAGAAGGACTGTAAAATAAAGAGGCTATTTACAACTTCTCACGCATGAGGTAAAATAATCTACAAGGGTGCCTACACCACCAAAGAAGTAAAGAATATTCTCACATATACGA